>APFE030988159.1:0-12537 GCA_000404065.3 Pinus taeda
TTGTTCAGCCTCTTCAAGTGTTAGACATCTGTAAAGAACATAGTCCACACTAACTCGGTAAAATGTATCACCAAGAATCTGATAGGATTCGGACTGATGCCACATGTGTCGTCAGTCAGATTGAGACAACTCAGATCAAAAGGTCTAGGTCTAAAGAAAAATGATAATATCACCATACCACGGGTCAAGAGTGCTGATGAGAAATATATTTTCATCAGTAATTTGCTTAGTAATATCAGTAGAAGTGTTTGCAAACAGAAGGGCACATATCAACTCAGCAAAAACAAGTGATTTCTTTGATTTGGTGGAAGTAAACTCCAAATCAAGCTCCTTTAGGATAACAATCCATTTGGAGTATTTTCCCCCCAGTAATTGATAAGTCAATATATAGGTCATGGGGTTGCAATCAAAAATCACTGTGGTTTTCTGTAAAAGGATATAATGACGAAATATTTGGACAACATGGACTGTTGCCAAGGCAAGCTTCTCGACATGAGCATATCGAGATTCAACGTCAAGGAGATTTTGGCCTAAGTAATAAACCACATGTTCATTTCCATAGTCATCATCCTGAACCAACACCATAGCAATGGTACTGTCAGTTGCAGCCAAGTATAGGAAATAATCACGTCGATAGTCAGGGGGATGCAATAAAGGAGCACTAATAAGCATGTTTTTCAAAGCATCAAAGGATTTATGGGAAACTTCATCCCAAATGAAAGGGATCCCCTTCTTAAGTAAGAGAGTAAAATCCTTTTCAAGTTCAGCGTAGTTAGGAATGAATCGACGAAGAAAGTTAGCCTTTCCTTGTAGGCTTTGCAATTGAAGCAAATAGGAGGGGGGGTGGGTAAGTTGAAAATAGCCTCAACTTTTAAAGGATCGATTCAAATACCTTCATGGGACACCACAAAACCTAAGAGTCGACTAGATTCAACGCAAAAAAAAATCACTTGTGCGGATTGAGACAAATGATATAATGACCACATCTTAGAAAGATGGATCTTAAGTGGTCCAGATGGTCATGATGCTTAGCAGAATGAGCTGGTAAGTTTTCAAGGTAAGGTTGAACAATGTGACGAATATCATGAAAAGCATAAGACATTGATCTCTTGAAGGTAGCACCAGCATTTTTTAAACCGAAAGGATGCTTCTTATAGGCAAAAGTGCCCCACGGACAGATAAAGGTCATTTTATGGTGATCAGCAGGTGAGATTTTCATCTGGTTGTAGCTAGAAAACCATCCATAACTAGAAAATCTCACTCCCAACACACTCGTTGATGATCTAATTGAAAAATGAAGTGGTATAATTGTCTTTTGGACATGTGTGATTGATGTCACAATAACCAATAGAGACGTGAATCATTCCCTACTTTTTAGCAATAGGGACAATGTTAGACACCTAATCTGTCAATGGGATGGGATAGATCAAACCAAGTTTTAAAATCTTTTCCACTTCTACCTTAATAGTGGCAATATTCTAAGGATACACAAGACAAAGCCATTGGCGAATAGGCTTCGCAGCAGGATAGGTAAGAATTCCATGCACCACTATTGCTAGATCAATACTAGGCATCTCGAAGACATATCGAAATTCCTTGAAAAGTTGAGTGTAAACCCTGAACTCATCGGGAGAATAGGAAACTAAAATATGAACATTCACAACAATTCCAGGTTTAATGGAAATGTCAAGAGGCATAGTTGTAGTATGTTCCCCATGTTACCCTCGAACATGACCTCATGCACCAAAACAAGTATTTTAAGTGGATATATTGGGAAATGATAAATGAACGCTTCAAGACACGAAGGCATCCCACTGAGGCTGGGAAGAAATGAAGAACAATGATGGAGATCGTTCCAAGGAGTTTCATCCAGAGAAATAACATCAACAATACTCTCATTGTTGGGGAATGTCTCATTCAAAGGATCCAGAGAATCCCATGAACCAAGCCAAGGGGAGGGCACATAAGTATCCAAATTCATATTGAAAACAACATGAATTTCTAAAGCAACCGTCGAATCCAAGACAATTTCTTGATTGTCTTGCTCTAATGGACTTAACAACATAGAATCACCAAATTAATCAATTTGATCTAGAGTAGGAAAAATCCAAGGATCTATAGAAACAAAGATCATATTGATTGAAGTTAAATTCAAAGGTGAGAGAGTAAAAATACCCATTAAAGCAGAATTTTTGAAAAGACCTGCCCCCACACTTTCATAAGGAATCTCAGTATTTCCCACATATGGGACATTGTCGTTCGATGAATCAGAATAGAAAAAGGACAGTTGGTCGACAGTGAAAACTTTTCCTTCGTGAGGAAAACGAAGCACCTAGAACAAAGAAGAAACCATACAAAACATACTGTGGGTCCAACTTCACCTGAGAAGAAGGTTGTAGTTGAGATTTGCATCTACAACTTCCACTTCTAGTTCAACAGCCTTTCCTTCCAACGTGATCGGAAAGTTTGTGAGAATACCATATGGATGGGAGCCTCTACCATAAAAGGCCTCCTTAGTGCTCAGGGACTGATTTAGAGGAGGAGAGCCAATGGCCTTCCAGCATGAAAAAGACATGATGCAGGTAGAAGCACCTTCATCAATAACAATTTGATGAATCATATTTCCTTTAATGATAACTTGAATCAGAAAATAAATATGATGAGGAATATGAGGAACGCAATTTTCAAGATCAAAGGTAATTAAACTCGAATTGGTAGGATCAATGGCACGCATAGAAAACAACAATGATTTCCACTGCATTGGACATGTTTGGAGAACTTCCAAAGCATACATCCCTGAAGGTGCTTGAGCTAAATATTCAACAATATTATAATGTTGTGCAGCTCTAGCATTCAGATTATAAGATGATTTTCGAAGTACACCCTTGGGCAGTAGTCAGATTACAGATTCATTGTTAGGACGCTCAATATGGAGCAGACTAGAATTGGATGGAGTGGAAGTAGAAGGTATATCTGTGACTTATTTCTCCACCATCTGCTTTTGTGGGGTTTGATAGTCCTTTTTTCAAGTAGCAATCAAAATAGGCGATGAACCTTACATCATGAAAACATGGGAACCAGAGGAGTCAGAGGATTGCGGTTGGTCTACCAACTATGTCTACTGAGATGGAAAATGTTCTTTCAAAATAGTCATTGCCCCTTCCAATAAATTTTTAACCTCAACTCGTCGGGGACAAACCTTGGTATAATGGTCTTCGTCATAAATCAGGCAAGGATATTTCGGCTTGCACTTGGAAGCATCATCAGCAGATGATTTGGGTGCATCCTGTTTCGAGGTGTTGGTTTTGGCTTTACCTTTACCCTTTTTCTTACCTTTGGAGATCTTATTTGTTGCAGTAGACTGAACAGTATGTACCTCAGAGGTTTTACCAGGATTTAACAAATTTTCCAAAGCATGGTTGGAACTAGCATCTAACACAAACTTTTTCTTCAAAGAAGTCTTAGTGGAAGTTTGGGATACTGACCAATAGGTGGTACATCAGTAGAGTTTGAAGTCACCAGATTGGGACCTGAAGATGGACTTGGAGCATTAGGCAACATCTCATATAACATGCCAGATTGGGAATAGACTAAGTCTAGATATTGGGCATGAGCAATAGTTTGATCCTTAGTAACACAACCACCCATTGCTATATCCTTAGAAATCTTGTTTATGAATGATTTTTTGAACCATTCGGTCAAAAACTCATCAGGAATCTCGAATTTGATGAGGAGACGCCTGTGTCTCCATTCATGGATATGATTAGAAATGTGTTTCGTGATATCTTGCTTGAGAGTTGTCAACAAAT
Source organism: Pinus taeda (assembly GCA_000404065.3). Classification (NCBI taxonomy): domain Eukaryota; kingdom Viridiplantae; phylum Streptophyta; class Pinopsida; order Pinales; family Pinaceae; genus Pinus; species Pinus taeda. The sequence continues at coordinate 3,810 of APFE030988159.1, forward strand.
GAGTGTCAGTTTCATAACAAACTGGCAAGTGGAAGTGGGTGAGGAAAGCCATAGCTAAAGATTTAAAGTCAGCCTAGGTACCCCGAGGTAACTCGACATACCATTTTGTGGAAGCACCTATTAAGGTTATCTGAAAGAGGTGAAGATGGATAGAATCGTCAACATAAGAATTCGAAGAGCACCATAAGTGATATGTCATCACATGGGGTTGCGGGTCCTCTTTAGGTTTTCCTTCGAATTTAGGGAAATCTCTTGGAATTTTAGTTGGAACTGGAGACCAATAAGGTGAATGAAGAATAGGATCATTTGTGAGCCTCAAGACATCAAGTAGTTCCAACATAGCCAAAAATGGAAATTGCGGATTGAATGGCATTTAGGGCCTTTGAGGACGCCCAAACTGTGGGTTCCAAGCTTGCTAGTAAGGATTCCATCCCCACAGCGGAGGATTTTGACCATAGGGAACTTGATTTTTCCCCCACTGAAAGGTACCTTGACCATAAGGCAGGTTTTTTCCAAGGTAGGATTGATATTGACCTACCACAGGTTATTGATAAGTACTATATACGGCATATGGGTAGTAAGGTTGTTGAAATTGTTGACCCTAGACCTGAAGAGATTGGCCCTGTTGTTGCAGAGGTTTACCTTGTGCTTGCAAGGGTTCACCTTGTGATACATATATTGAGCTTGCTGCTACAGAGGTTCACCTTGCTGCTATAAAGGCTGAATTTTCTATTGTAAAGGTTGACCTTGCTGCTATAAAGGTTGACCTTACTGTTGCAAAGGTTATACTTGTGAGTACAAAGGTTGATTAGGTTGCTGAACAAATTCAATTTGTTGCTACAAAGGCTATTGAGGTTGTTGCAAAGGTTGACCTTGTTGCTGCAAAGGTTGCCCTTGCTGCTGTAACAATTTCTCTTGCTACTACAAGGGTTTCCCTTGATGTTGCAAGGGTTGTTGGATAGTTCCTTGGGATATACCCTATGGGTATTGGAAATTTCCAAATTTAATCTCACCATATCCACTAGGAATAGTGGATTGGCCAAGCTGGACATGAGCCTGTTGGAGTGGAATCTAACCCATATAAGGCTGCTAATACTAGATATTACCTGACCTAGATGGACCAATAGGGTTAGGAATACCACTAGAATAAGGTTGATTGACTCCAACCGTGTGAGTTTTTAATCCAATCACATTGGTTTCACCTGACACCAGAGGAAATTTTGGATTTCCCCCCCAGATGTCGGCACGTTTTTTCCACTTGACAATGGGGTGGAAAAAATAACTGAAAATTGACTGAAACAATTGGTTGTATCAGAAGGGATGGTTGAAAAGACATTATATGTTACGATGGAATCGTAGGTTGAACAAGAACTGATGTGACAGCAGTTTGTACATAAACTTAAGAGGTCACATTTGGAATGAATGGACCAGAAGTAGGCATGGCATTTGAAGACCAAATGAGATTTGGATACAAAGATGAAGCACTAGGATTTCTTGAAACTAACTAGGCTAGGCCTGTATAACTAGGTGGAAAGCATGGGCCCACTGGTTTCAGGAAGTGTGTGAGATGGGACTCTTCCTATAAAAGGAAAGCCTTTTGGAGGAAATTCATACCCTTTTTCATCATCGACATGAGGAGTATGAGTAGTGGAAACTTTCGAATGACCTAGAGAAAAGGTTGGGATCTCACCCTCTGAATCCATGGGTAGAAACAACTGGTGGCGAGTAATCCGAGATGTAAGAGGAGATAACTCCAAAGGAATATTAGGTTGAACATAAGGATTGTAAGGGCGCTGAGGAGATATCACAATAGTATCAAATGATAGATTCAGTGGATAAATAACAAACCTCTATGGACTCTTAGGGGTCTGCAGACTCTCAGGGTTCTGTATAGGATTGTCTAGGGTTTGAGGATCAAATTCTTGAGGTGACCAGGAATCTGATGGTGGTGGACGAGAAGACAGGGGTTGGATACTTAGAATAATCCAAAGTTCAAAACCTTGATCTTCAAGTGATTGAGGAAGCTCTGAATGAACTCCTTGGGAAGATCCTTCAGTATTAGACAACGAAGGGTAACTTTGGGGTGAATTCAATGGTTCAGCCACGATGACTTTCTCTCAAGAGTAGAGAAGGAAAGGAGATTCGCTGAGGGCTGATTAAAAATAAAATTTACAATGATTTACTCAATATTGGGGTAAGAATTAATTGCATGGGTTCGACATGTTATCGTGGGAAAATATTTTTAGAATTTGAAACAAAAACTCTACCTTTTCATATTTTAAGAGTTGAGAAAATGATGAAAATGTGACTCTAGACAATTTTGATGGTTTAGCGAGCTTGAAAGGACAAGTGCTCGATGATATTTTCAAATTTAAGGAGTCAAAAAAGGTCAAAATTACTACTCAGGTAACTCTAGGAAAAAATGAGTATCAGGTAATCGTGAACTGCAATATACACCTTATCAAATAAATTTACCAAGGAATTGACGTACGTGCAAGAAATCTCCCTAAATGTTGTGTTCGTTGTATCCCTCTAGCCCAATGAGTGGGTGTAGAAACCTAAGTGACAATCTACCAGACACTTTCCTAAGTTACAATTGAAAAGAGAGACGGAGAAGATGTCCTACCTCGTTCTGATGCTACCATGATCTCTTTTGTTGAAGACCTTGAATCAATTGCATCACATGCTCATTCTTGTTGCTCTTAGCATTTATGCACCTGCACAAGAGATCAAGACAAAACAAGGGATGAAAATACAAATAACATATTCCAAAGAAACATACTTAACTGATCAAGGAATGTTAAGATAGATGATACAGGAGCATACACATCAATGGAAAATGAACCAGTAGCTATTTATTAATAGAAAATAAAGGGAACCATACAACCAAGGCTTGATGTTGATAAGATCTCCTTGAAATTAATATCCAAGTCCAAGCTAATATCTCCAAGCACTCCTTCTCCAACTCAAATGAGTAGCATATAGGCACAATCTTAGCATAAGGGTGCAAATAGACATAGACCAACCATTTGGGAATGGGAGAGCATGAATATATAGGTTGGGAAAGGGATTTAGGATCTCTTCAAAGATAAAAGTAGGCCCTTCTCTCAAGGAGGTAGCTCATAGGGATAAGACCAAGAGGCCATGTTGGGAGAATTCTACCTCATCTATGTCGAATAACCTCCAGCTCGTCACTCTGGAAACTTTTAGATCACGAAGCTTCTCATCATCTTTGGGAAATTTTCGTTTTTGGGATCATCATGGGTATACAAGTGAACATATTGATGCCATCATGGGTCAAGTGCAGTGCAATAGGCGATCATCACTATTTTTAGTCTCATAAGTGTTATGATTCTCAAGTTAGGGTTTTAGAGCTATTTCCTTCAGGGGAAGCTCAAGGAATTTTCCAATCAAAGTCTTAGGAAGGATCTTAACTACATATATGAATGAGTTCACTACATAATGGTCATGTTTCGGGCACTTCGGGGTATGTCACAAGAAAGTGCAAGAGGTGTGACAAAATACTATGTAACAGCCCTTCATCCCTAGTTTCATTTAGGACATATTACTCCTCCCTATTGAGTTCGAGTTCATCCTCCTCGTCCTCCATCGAGTTGCCATACTGAATCTGATTCTGTTGATTCATCTAGTTCTTCTTTTGATTCCATGTCATACCAACCCTATAGCGTCACCATGTTAGGCACCAACGTGGGTGTGTGAAACCAAGGTGGAAACCCAGGTGCTAACCTGGGTAACCCCACAAGCGAAACCTCTACTGGTATGGTCACCCCTCTTCCATTTGTCCCCTATATGGATGGTTTGAGACTTCATGATTTTAGCCAACTCATCAACGACCCTCTTCTCCATCACTCCAATTGGCCTACTATTACTACCAAACTTCCTTATGACATCCCTAAGTTCAAAGTAATCCTAGAGAAGATCCCACAAATCATGTTTCCTCATTTCATATGTGGTTTTCATCTAATTCCATCATTGAAGAATCAATTCACCTTTGCCTTTTATAATGCTCTCTTACTGGAGCTACTTCCAACTGGTATGTGGACCAACCACATGCGTCATATTCAACCTTTGCAACTCTCGCCAAAGCTTTCCTGTCATACTTCAGGTTACCTTTCCAATACGACACACTACAAAACTTTTAACCTCTTTCCATCAAACTTGTGCCACCTGCCTATTTGACCATGTTCAAGAATAACACAGAAGGAGGAGCATGTGTAGAGCCCCTGAGTTTGAGGGTCATGTCTATATGGATTGATTCCTTAGATCACTTTTGGCCCCCATTGGTAAATATGTAAAATCCCACTTCCCTGTGCCTAAGGAAGAGGCACTCCAAGTAGATTTGAAATATGACCTGATCTATGCACAGTCATGATATTTTTATACTGTCCTTCCCAATTTACCTAGGCCCAATATTGTTAATGCATCGGGGGCATCTAATTCCATGGATGGTATCGTTGGATCTATCCCACACCCTCCACCTTCACCATATGCTCCACCTCCAATGAGTTATGATCAAGCCTAAGGGGACCAGTTCCTCTTACACTGATCCCCCTCCTAATCCTTCACATGGAAATATTTATCCAGGTTCTAGCACGTCATATGCATATTCCCATCTGCATCAATAGACGCGATGACCAATAGTTGCTTCACTTGTTTATCATAATGTTTCCCCCACTTATTTCTACCCATATGCACCGGCGAGTGTTCCAGCCCGTCCAACACTAGTGTCCTAGCAACCCATGCCTCCTCCACCTCTGCCACAATAGAAACCACCTCCTCAAGGTCAAATGTATCCTCAAAAGACCAAAACCAATCCCCCTAACCCCAAGTGAAATAATAAGGGGAAAGTTAACCAGAAGCAACCATCTCAAAGTAACTAAGGAAACCAAGGTCAATTGTCTAATGCCCCTCCAAGTAACCAACCTAATCCTGCAACACAACAAGAGGGCGAACAAACCATGCAAAACAAGGCCCTTCATATGAATAAACCTTGTGCCTATTGTGGTGTATTTTTCCATTATACTCACGAGTGCCCCCTTTTACCTTAGATGCGTCAAGCATGGGAAGCTCAAGCATCTCCTTCTAAAGGACCTCAAAGCATTTCTCTACCTCCTCCCCCTTCTACTTCATCACACCAAGTTTTTCTTACAAATCCTTTTCACCATTAGGGATATGTAACTTCCCAACTGACACAGGGTAATACAACTCCTCCACCTTCACCATCTGGCCCCAATGATTAACATATCCTTATGATGAATTCTGACCAAGGCAATCTCAAACAATTCAACCTTCAAAATCGATCACACCAATATGAAAATCCCTCTACCAAGTCATTGACTAATTCCCAACCCAAAGTTTCCACTGAGCCTCTTTCGTCATTAAATGACACCTTACAGATCCCTCTACCTAAAGTTGAGGTTCCCTCCAAGATCCTCAAAGGTCCATTGCATCGAAATGTTGCTTATTCTAAAGTCTTCCATACTTATAGAATAGTAGATGACTTGACACAGCCCCCTACTTCCATGTCAATGTTGGAAATCCTCTAGACATGCCCATCCCAACATAAAGCTCTAACATTTGTGTTAGGCATTTTTGATCTTTCTAATGATCACATGATTATCTTTGACATTGATAAAGTGGAACATCCTCCCCTTCCTTCACCATATTCCTTTTAAATATCAGTCTCCATGAAGAAAGCCATTATTCAACGATGTATCACAAATGAAGGTGCCTCCACCTATGTAATGGATGCCAGTGTTTGGTAGAAACTTGTTTCTCCCAACCTATCTCGATCCACCATCTTGCTTCTTTCTTTGGACGATCATCCCTCGAAACCCCTTGCTTTGTATCACAATTGTCCAATTACTATTTCCAGCAAGACTTTCTTAATTGATATTGAATTCATCAATGCCCCCTTGGATTACAACATCATCTTGGGTCGTACTTACACCTATGCCATGTTCTCTATCACATCTGTCATTTTTTGTAAGATGGTCTTTCCTCATAATGGAAAGATCGTCACTATAGATTAGTTGACTTACTATGACCCTTAGTCTAAGACATCTCCTCAGACCACCATCTCATCAATGACTGACAATAAGACTATCTCTTCCCTCACCAATGTCTCTCCCGGAGTCTGCAATATTTCGTAGCGCTTGGTGCTTATTATGGCCCAGCACCTACCCATTCTGAGACTATATATTCCAATGTCTGCATGCTTCATGTGTCACGAGCCACTCATAAATGGTCTAGTATGCCTTCACAAAAGTCAACCCCTCTACAATCACCTGCTTCCAGCTTAACCCAACCCTCAGGTATAATTCCTCAAGGCCCATTTCCTTCTGATGGTACCACTCCTAACCCTTTTCCACCAAGAATTGTTCCCCCGGGTCTCAACCATGCAAGAGAAGTTCCTCCAGGTCATTACCCCTCAATTCATATACCTTTCTTATTCCACCCCTAGGAATATTTTCTACACATGTTATGGCTACGTTTAGTCTAACTAACATTACCTTGGGGATCCCAGTCTGGTACATTGATCCTCTAGCAAGCACACCTCCCAATAAAACCAAACCTTACACAATGTTTACCCTGGTTCAACCTATTGTTCCTACCCCTTCCTTTGCTTCAATTCCACAACAACCTCATCAAGAACCCACTCTTGTTGTGAAAGCATCTAGTGAGGGGGGGAAGCCTAGGAAAAGGGAACCAAAGACAAGGTACCTCATTCAACTCCAACTCCTCCTAAGTTGTTGAAGCCTACCCCTCCATGTGCTTTATGTGACAATTTTGGGTATGCCACCAATAATTATCTTAAGCTCTCTCATATTAAGAAAGTGTTCTATGATACCTTTCCTGATTTTAACATTCCTAAGGTCCATGTAACCTTACCCAAGTCAGCTAATAAGAATATATCTTTACGCATGAGTCACTGTTGTGCTTTATGTGATAGTTATGGCCATTATTCGCATCAATGTCCTTGTCTCGAAGACTTTCGTGATGCACTTCAAGTGCTTCGTGAGTTAGATGTCACTCATAGTGATTCTCCCTCCCCTTTACCTATGGATTTTATTCCCACTATTATGCCAGAACAGGAGGATTCCCAACCCACCATTATGATTCCCCCTCCTGACATCGAGATGACAGATAACTATGTTCCTATTCTATACCTATCTTCATCCAAGGGATCGATCTATTGAGACTCCCTTGATGTTTCCTATTGTGATTCCATCGAACCTTCTTCAACAAACACTTCATTCTCAACATCGATAGATTTTAGATCTACTAGTCATCCATCTCCACTTTTAACATGTGAACCTTGTCTCTCATGAAGATGGCTTAGGTAGCTCCTCTTCATCATGTGGTCTCTCTTCCTCCCATCCTCTCATCTTACCACCCTTGATTATCCTTGGTATGATATGCACCATCGTGCATACTTCCTTCCACAACAAACCCATGATCAATATGTTGTGGAGTCCAATGACTTCAATAATAGTGAGGCGGTTGGTTCAATAACCCCTTACTTCGAACCATATATTCAAACCGCATCCACCTTGTGTCCATTACATTACCACACAATGGTTGGGTAAGGGGGAATCCATTTTTTAGAGTCCAGGAGAAGAAAATTACCCCCAATCCTCGTAGTGCATTTGGTAGTGTTGACTTAGTTGATTGGGTTATAAAACTCTTTATATATAAGTTTAATTATTTTAGAATTAATTGTATTGATAGGAGAATCATTATTTTTGTCACTATTTTCCCCCATCTCCAACTTTATTATGAAAGCAAAGATGGAAGTAAGATATTAGGGAAAACTCATGAGGATGGGAATGGGATAAAGGGGAGATAATTAGGGAAAAAAAAATCATACATTTCCCAAATATCTCCACCACTCACCTTTATTATGGGAACAATTATAACTATGAAGATGAAGAAAAATATTAGTAAAAACTTAATATAATTTTACTTTTGATTTTATGAAATAAAATAAGGTAAAGATAAATGACTAATAAATATAGTATGCAATAAATTTATAACAAATTAAATTGACTCATTGAGTTTTAAGATTATTTATAAATTAATTGAATATTTTAAAATATAACTATTTATAATAATAAAAGGATTATTATTTTTATCAATGTTCATTGAATAAGGATTTTCAACACTAATAAGAAATTGAGAGAGTAAGAAAAGAGATATTAAAAAAACAAACACAATAATTAATCACTTATCATCTTAATAGGATTTTTATACTTTTTCTTCTACATAAATATTTATGAGATTTTCTTTCTTTATTGTAATGTTTATAGTAAAAATTTAAAAGATTTATCATACTTGAACTAGCCATTTAAGATTTTTTTAAATGTAAAATGTTTTGGATTGATAATAATTAAATGTTTGGAAATATTTTGTCATATTTCAAAGCATTTAAAAAACAATGTGATTGTAAGTGCTTTATTAGCATCAATCCACTCACAAAAATAAAATATGCAATAAGTAAAATTGAAATGTAAAAAAAGAAAAGAAAATAAATTTTGCAATCATCCAAACTAATCCAATTAAAAGTAAAGATCTACATATATAAATACTTATATCAAGATAAGTTACATATACTTTATCAAAGCCATTTACCATTCAATTTCCAAAAAATTAATACTAAGTTAATCCAAATGAAAATTACACTAATTTTATTTTTTAAGTTTTTTTT
>APFE030988182.1:0-11361 GCA_000404065.3 Pinus taeda
CCAAGGGCTCCAACCCTCTTGTCAAGGCATGTTTGATAGTAATGTTCTGCTCTCATAACTCTTTTTTAGTGGGTTCTGTCGATTTACAACTTCACTGTAGTCTCCATGCTACAACATCAATGGAAATCAGTGTTCATATGAATAAGTCTATACAACTCTTCATATTGTCCACACAGTCTGTAATAGCCATCATGATCTCTGATAATGTCTCCACTTAGCTTTAGTGAGTCTACTATTAGTTGCACTAAGCTTTGATTAATTCATCGCTGGTCTGAGCGTTTCACAGGTTAGCCCGATCAACAAATTTGCTCGTTCATCGGCTTCCTCCTGTCCTGCTGGACCTTCGACTTCCTCTTGTCTTGCTGGACCTACGGCTTCCTCCTGTCCTGCTGGACCTACCGCTGCCTTTGCTTCTTCCAGTTTTTCCAACTTCTAAACTTTCCTTGTTCTCTGTTTTATATTCCTGATACCCCTGACCTTTGGCTTCCTTTCTCCACTGGCTCTTCGGCTTCCTCAACGCTCGCTTGATCTTTCATCTTCCTTTGCGCTCACTCTTCGGCTTCCTCTGTCTCTTCAAATCCATCAATACACATCGGACACGTTAATGTGGAAGAGAGGCTGAATTACGATAGTGTTGCTTATTAAAAAATATTAGAGAGGCCTTTTTTTAATATTCATACAATATACATTAATTGTTCACGGAAACCATATAAGAGAGACTATAGCCATATAGAGGTCCCACATGCCACGTCATCCTTTTATCACAATCGCCGCTTTAATATGACTAAGCCTTAAGCCTTTAAACCCGAAACCATACAATATATCAGAATACAAGGATGCACAGGAAATACACTGAAAATACACCCTCCGAACACATAAGGCCAGACTTCAAATGCATTACGCCTGCATCTATAACTTCATTGGGTCCACACCTTCACAACTTTATCGCAATTGGCAGATTTGCACATAACATAGCCCATTCCCTGATACTCGAACGCAATATTATTTTAAATTGTTTTTAATAACTTCGTCAGATCCATATATATATCGTAATCGGTGCTTTCAATGTGGCAAGGCTTTACAAGAGGCTTGCGATATGCGATAATATATTAAGTCATATTGCAATGGTCCAGTCGGGTCCGTATATATATCGCTATTGCAGTTTTGACGTGACAAGGCGTAAAACACTGCGATACATAACTCCCAATATGGCGGACTCGATATATCATTAGGGTGCGATATAATAGGACCATCGGGTCTGCAACTGTATATGGCAATCAGAGTTTTCAGGGGTGACGACCCTTTGAGACTAGCGACACAGCGGATGCGATATTACATTAGGGCGGTTTATAATGGAGCTGCGAGTTCGTGTTATTATCACATCTATATAATATATATACTCCTCCGTTCTTAACTTTGGTTAATGCGGACTTAACCCATAACCCTTTATCCCCTTTAATTCTATTATAATCCTCATATAATGGGAATATACACAAATACACGAGAACTTGCATTTTCCGCTTTTCCATAGCCTTGGTGCATTTATCGATGCTTACCTTTATGAGGCTCATTCTCCATCGTAGATTAACTCGCGCTAAATCCAATAGCTTGCATGAATTTCGGGTGAGCAATTTGCAAGGGAAATAACCACCCGAAATAGTGGTTTTCTCTCTCCACCATCGTGCTACGTGTCACTCGGTTAGTGGAATCAGGCACTCTCCTCTAAATACCACTTATCGACTAGCGTCTGCCCGAAAACCACTGCCACTGTTACAAATCCGCCTTTTGGAATATAACCACGTGCATGCACTTTGACTTTAACCCGATATTATATACTTTAACTCGATATATGTGGTTATATACTTTAACCCGATATATACTCCTCCGCTCTTTTCTGGTCTTATATGACTCCACGATGGCTTTCGATGTTATATCCCTAGGGGGCATAATATGGGGTAGAAATGAAGGTACCCAAGGGAATAATGTAATAATGGGATGGGCCATAGTAATAAATAAGGTGGTTAACCCGTATCATGTAAGAGACCACAAGTAGTTAGCGATAAAGTAATGGGCCCATTGTTAAAATTTCTGTTTTCCCACCCCGGTTTTCAGTTTCTCCTTATTTCTCCCATGTAGTTAAATGTCCTTTCCCATAACCATACATTCAACAAGCTGGAAAAATATTTTTTTTGCTGAAAACACAAATTCTGGAAAATTTACAGAATGCTGGAAATTGCAGAAATAAAAATCAGCAGTAATAAACAGCCATTAAACACAATTAAAACACTGATATTTTTGGTCAATGTGCCCTGAAAAACCCCCTGACAACTCTTGGGGAAACCAAGTTTGAGAGCTCTTCCTTTATTTCTGAAAAATGCCCTTTTTACAGCAAGAAATATTTAGCAAAAATTCAGCAAGCAAACTTTTACAACCTTATCTTCAGCCTTGCTGAAAAACTGCCCTGCTGAAACGTCGATGTTTGTTGACTCTGCTGGCTGATATCCACAACTCACTGTTGAGAAATCTCCCTTGCTTTCTCTGCTCTCCTTCCTCTCAATCTGTCTGAAAGAAATTGAATCGAATGGTGGATCTTTTCCTCCTTTTCCGCCCTTAATTATAACTCCAAATGATTTTGGGTGATCCCAAGTGACTTTTTGGGGGTGCCCTAATCCAATGGCGAAATAGATTTAGATCAATGGCTGAGATTAAATGCACATTTAAATCTCACTTTCTATTTTTTAATTCACCCACTTTAATAAAGACCCACTTAGTCATTTATTTCCAAAGTCACTTTCTCCTTTCTAATTTTTCATTGACTTTATAAAAGTCACTTTAAAATTAGACTTAGTAACTTTATTACTTAAAGTCACTTTTAAATTAGATTTTAACTTTATAAAAATAATAAAGTCACTTTAGGAGAAAAATTAAAATCTTTTGGACACTTTTCCCTAGGCCAAAGATCAAAGCCTAAGGGAACCACCTGTCCTCCGGTGCCAAATTTCAACACCCATGGTATTAGATAGATGGTATTGAAGGAACCATGGTAATGACCCATGTTATTGTATGTATGAGGCCTATATAGAGGTTAGAGACTCCCCATTGAGAGGTGGTCAAGGAATTATTGTATGAATAGGCATATGGCTTGTGGAGTGTTTTCCTTCCTTAAGGAGTGAATGTATGGTGTTGCTCTACCTTAAGGGTTTGATATTAATAAAGAAGCATTTTTATTTATTTCTATCTTTTTATTTTTGGGTTTATTTTTGTTATGTTATATTTTCAGATAAGATCTATAACAAGTGGTATCAGAGCACTTTCTTGGGCAAGAGTGGAGATTTTTTTTAAAATTTTTTGCAGGGACTTTCTGGGGCGGCGAGTTTGCAGATCATATTTGTACGTTTTGAGGCAAAATTTGCAAAATCTAATCACAGATCTGGATTTTTTGTGAAAAAATACCCAATTTCAAAAAAAAAAATCGGCCGAATTGGAGTTCGGATGAAGGAGATATCGCTGATCTAAAATCAGTGGTGTTGTAGACATTTTTTCGGGGCAACGATTTTGCGGCGCAGATATGTATGTTTTGGGACAAAATCTGCAAAATCTAACTGCAGATCTAGATTCATTGTGAAAAAATCCCCGATTTCAAAAAAAAAAATCAGTCGAATCGGAGTCCAAATGAAAGAGATATCGCTGATCTAAAAATCAGTGGTGTTGCAGACATTTTTTCGGGGCAGTGAGTTTGTGGCGCAGATCTATACATTTTGGAGCAAAATCTGTAAAATCTAATTGCAGATTTGGATTCTGTGTGAAAAAATACCCGATTTAAAAAAAAATCAGTCGAATCAGAGTCCAGATGAGGGAGATATCGCTGATTTAAAATCAGCTCTATTTTCAGAATTTTTTGTGACGGCAGGACAGTTGCAGCGTGGATCTAAAATTCCAGTGCTTAGATCTATATGCTTACCACATGGGAAGATGCAAAATGGTTGTTCCATTTCCTAAAATAGGTCATAATAGGGATTCTAAGCAATATTGACAGAATTGTGGCCATTTCAAATTTTCGCCAAATTTTTTTTGATGGCGGGCCTAGATCAGAATTTGAGGGACTTGTATAAATTTGATGGCTCTCATCCAACCACATGGCTAGCACAAATGGAGAAATATTTCAGATTGAATTACATCATAGATGATGCGACTCAGCTGAGTGTGGGAATCATGTACTTGGACCATGAAAGATGGCAATGGTGGCAGTGTCATCAAAAATGCTATCCAAGGACAACTACTTGGCAGATGTTCACAAAATCTATTTGTGACCACTTTGACCGTAAATCTAATTTTGTGGGTCCTCTTACTAAGGTCACATAGACAGGCACACAACTTAGCAAAGATTTTATTTTTACAAGAAACAAGGAAACCACGAAACCTAAAGGGTTATTTTCTGCTGGTATCTCCTTATTGCCGGTTCATGGATTGATTCAGAAGGAGAAGATAATTGTGTCTATAAATCCTAGCTGCAAGTATAATTTTATCAATGTTAATTTGGCAAAAAAATTGCAAGTGCCAGCAAAACACATTGAAAACACATAGGTAGATGATGAGGATGTTCATGTTTATAAAGATTTGAAGATTTCTATGGACAAGTATGTATTGCATTTTGATTTTTATGCTTCAGATATGGCTAATGAGGATGTTGTTTTGGGATACTCGTGGATGGAATCGGTGGGTACTAAAAACATTAATGTGCAGAAGAAATTCCTCAAGCTCTGGTTTAAAAAGAAGAAAATTACATTACATGATATTTTCATCAATAAATAGGTCGAGTCCACGGACGTTGAAGCAGAAGATGTTCTAGGGATTGACATATCAGAGAATGAGCCATTGATGATCGACAATCAAACACAAACAGAGGCTGAAGCAGAAAAGACTACAGGTGCTGATACATTAGATGAGGGCTCAGTGGTTGAAGTAATATTGAAAGGTAAGACACCACAGCGGGCACCACAACATGCACCAGATAACAGTCAGGCTCCAGTAAGGGGTGAATTAAAGAAAAAGATATCGTGGGTTAAAAATTCAACATATCATCACCCACATCACCGGCAAGAAAACAACCAACAAGATGGCAACCAATTAGCCACAAGGACAACAACCCCCGCATGACAGCAAGCGAGGAGCGAAGATCCACCTAGTACACATCAACATAGAAGCGCTGCCACGGTCAACTTCCATCTCAAGCGAGCGAGGCACCAACGAGATCGAGGGTTCACCTTTCTTTTGGATGACTAGATGCACATGCATGGTACCAGTGGACTACTCTTTTGAGTAGATCTTATTATTTGTGTTCGTCCAATGTTTCAGAGACGAAACATGTTAAGGGGGGTGGAATGTTATATACTTAGGGGGGAGAATATGGGGTACAAAGGGAGGTACCCAAGGGAATAATGTAATAATGGGATGTGCCATAGTAATAAATAAGGTGGTTAACTCGTATCATGTAAGGGACCACAAGTAGTTAGTAATAATGTAATGGGCCCATGGTATTAGATAGATGGTTTTGAGGGAACCATGGTAATGGTCCGTGGTATTATATGTATGAGGCCTATATAGAGGCTAGAGACTCTCCATTGAGAGGTGGTCAATGAATTATTGTATGAACATGCATATGGCTTGTGGAGTGTTCTCCTTCTTTAAAGAGTGAATGTATGGTGTTGCCCTACCTTAAGGGTTTGATATTAATAAAGAAGCATTTCTATCTATTTCTATCTTGTTATTCTTGGGTTTATTTCTGTTATGTTATATTTTCAGATCAGATCATTTCTATCTATTTCTATCTTGTTATTCTTGGGTTTATTTTTGTTATGTTATATTTTCAGATCAGATCTATAACATACGATGCACTGCTCCAATAACTCTTCCCTGATATTCCTCCGATATCGCATGATATGGCTCCTCTGTTAACTGCTCTTCCGATGGCTTCTCCTCTTGATGCGTGTTCCTCTTTGTTCCTTCTAATGAACAATATGGCTGCTCTATTAACTGCTCTTCCGCTTATGCACCTCCGATATGTGTTTGTCTTTGTTTCTCATGGCTTCCAATGACCTCTTCCTCTTTGCGGGACTTATTAGGCATATAATACATGCGATACACCCGATATGGCTCCTCTTGCTCCAGTAGGTCTTCCTTTGGCTTTGCAATGTCTTTCAATGAAATTTTCTGATACCTTCATACCTTGATGGCTTCTGATATCTTTTTCGATATGCCTCTCTTGCTCTGATATTCTACAATACTCCTCTGATGTGTTAACTCTTCTAATATTCTTAAGCATAAGCAATAGCTTTGATATGCCTTCTTTGTTAACTCCTCCATTAACAGATTCTTACTCATGGCTTGGCTTTCCTAATGGCCTTGCTCCTTGGCTTCTTGCTCTTGTTTCTTCATGGATCTACTCTGCTTCTCCTTGGCTTCATATCATCATTTAGTATTCTAGAATATTGCCATATTGGCATCAATGACAATCCAGGTCAACATCACCTTCAATTACAAAATTCTCAGCCAAGGATTTCAAGATCTATTCCAAGAAAACAAAGACAATCTCCAAGGTAGATTTCCCACCATTGGAGGAAACACAGGGTACTATTGTACTCTCTGGCTTACATACTTTAAGGTTTGGTAGCAACACAATTGATTCTCCATCATCCTCAACCACTAAAGGGAATCCAACTACAACACCTCATACACCAGTCATTTACAGAACAGAGGCAACTGGACATATTCCAGAGGTATAAAGAAATTAAACAGAGAAATGAAGCCTTCCATGATAACATTTATGCTCAATTCAGGAAGTTTTCTTCCTTGATTCAACATAGGCTCAATTCAGCGTATGATAGAGAAAGGGAGAATGCACATGGCATTCTTACAGGCACAAGTACCTCAACCTAGATTGACCACTGATTTCAAGTAGACTACATTTGAGTTTGAGGCAAAGGATGTCCATCCTTTGGATCAGATGGACATGCACAGGAAAACATGAGAGATGGTTTATTCAACCTTCACACATACTGCCCTCACTGCTTCTATGCTACAACGGTCTTTGAACAATGTTCAATCATAGCTCAAACTGGAGAAAATTTCCTCTTTGGCCAAAGACAACATAATTAAGTATATGGAGGAAATGGTGATCAAAGCAGTTTTTGATCCAAGTGATTCAAAGGCCATGGAAGAGATTATTAAAAAGAAGAATGCTGACCTAGCATCCCCAAGGAAGCAATTGAAGCTGCTTGCCATTGAAGATCCCCAGGGAAAGGAATAGGGGAAATAAAAATATAGAAAGAAGAAATGTTGAAGCTGCTGGTGGAACAAAGTGCACAAATTAAGGAGATGGAGGCAGAGATGGACAAGTTGATAAAAGAGAGAACAAATTTCTCAACTTGCTATGGTTCCTCTTGATGCAGTGCCTATTGCATCACTACTTCAAACAAACATTCCTACAACAACTGCAACAACAGGAACATCCTCCTCTATAGCACATATTTCTTCTTCAACTGCAGATGATTCAATAAAATTGGCTCAATCAAGCATAATTACAAGATGCTTGCTATTGTTACAATAATTCAACATTACTATTCTTGATAAACTAGGAAAAGAAACTAGATTTGATAATTTTCTTTCTAGAATGAAAAATAATAATGAGAATGTTATCCTGTAAAAGATAACTTTCCCAAAGAATATATTTTTGCAATATCTACTAAAACACCTTGGTTTCTAGATATTGCTAATTATTTGGCTACAAGAAAGTTATCTCCACAACTATCAACCAAAGAAAAGAAAAAAGTCATCAAAACCAGTCCACCTTATTCTTGTATAGATGAAGAATTATACAAAACTAGACCTGATTTGATTATCTAAAGATGTGTTCGAGAAGATGAAGTATCTGTAATATTGAAAGCTTTGCATGATGAGCCATGTGGAGGACATTTTTCCGATAAAAGAACTGCTTAAAAAATCCATCTTTTGGGATATTATTGGCCATCCATTTTCAATGATGACAAAGAATTTGTTAAAAGATGTGATAGTTGTCAAAGAATGGGGAAGCCCATTCCATAAGAAGAAATGCCTCTACAACCACAGGTACTTGTAGAACCCTTTGAAAAATAGGCTCTAGATTTTGTTGGACGAATAAATCATCCATCTAAATAGAAAATGTACATACTTGTTTGCACAAATTATGTTACAAAATGGATAGAAGCTAAACCTCTTTTATTTGCAACTGAAAATGTTGTAGTTACATTTCTTTTTGAGGATATTTTTACTTGTTTTGGTGTTCCAAGAGAAATTGTAATAGACCAGGGTACTCAATTTACATATAAGTTGGTGCAAAAGATCATGGAGCAACATAAGATCAAGCATCAAAAGTCTACCCCATATCATCCATAAGGCAATGGACAAGTAGAATCCACCAGCAAAGTACTTGAAGAAATTCTTACCAAGACTATGCATTTGCATAAGAAGGATTGGGCATAAAAACTTCCAAAAGAACTATGGGCATACTGAACTACATGGAGGAATACAATGAGACATACTCCTTATAATCTTGTCTACGAAAAGAAAGTTTTGCTTCCAATTGAATTCCAAGTGGAAACCTTCAGAACAACAACTAAATTGGGCCTTGATCTATCAGAAGCTCAGAAATAAATATTAGCACAATTGAATGAGCGATGAGATCCGACAAGATGCTATTCAAAGAACCAACATAGTTGAACAACAAATATTAAATGGCATGACAAATTCATCAAAGATAAAAAGTTCAAGGAAGGTGACTGGGCTCTTCTTTTTGATTCCAAGTTCAAATATTTTCAAGCAAAAGTTCAAACTCATTGACTTGTTCATTATGAGATTGATACTATTTTTTATAATGGAGCAGTCAAAATCAAAACTATTGATGATGAGCAAATTAGTTTCCTTGTTAATGGTCACAGATTAAGGTTGTAGCATAAACCACTAACAAAGGAAGAAATTGTCAAATATTTGCGAGAGAATTTTGAATTCAAGTTGGTTAAGAAAGGAGATTTTCTCCTCAACCACCAACTTCATCGTAACTGTTCCTATTTCAATATAATATATATATAATACAACATGAAAACCAACTATATTAGCATGTTTATACAAAAAATATTAACTGAAAACCAAGATCTCTTGGCAGTTTATATTTTCAAAACCCCTTTCTTGTCCCTATTTCTTTTTATCCTTCTTTTGTCTAATCAATTTTCAGGTGGCAAGCTATATTAAAAAAGATCAACATTTTCACTAGCCACTAGAAGCAACAACAACAATAAATAAGTATTCTCCTGATCAGACAAGTAAAATCGAGAGATGATAAGAAGAAAACATAGTTCCTATCATTTTGCAACTGATCTTCAATTCTGCAACCAAATTCGAATTATACAAGAAAAGAATATCAAGGGGATCACAAAAATAAAGGTATGTAAGGATCTCAAAATTATATTTCATATAGGAAGCTTAGGTTTTAATTTATGGATGATTGTATTAAAAAGCTGAGGACCTTATAAAATTGCTATCCCATTCATGACCGTTATACCCTATCCCCTCGTTATTACAATGCCAATCACATCGAGTCCAATAAGAATCAAACACATGACACCAATCCCTTGAAATTGGATATGGGAAATTGTGGAAGGGACAACCCGGACACAACACAACTTCTTCCATCAACGCCTTACCTTGGCATCATTTAACTCTGTTTTATATTCATTTCGCTCACTCCCAATTTTCATTTCACTCATTCATTTTCCCAAAGCCTCCAGTATTCCTGTCGAAAGGAAATAATCAAGGCTGAGACTTGTTCTCACCATGGGAACGCTTGTTCGCTCTGAACCAAATGGAGTAAAATTTCTTTAGGCATATCCAAGGGTTAAATACCAATTGCAGAAAGTAGGATGGCTTTAGTTTTTTGAGAAATTTGATGGATATGAGACAAAAGTTATCAAATCCTTTGCTTGAGCCTTCGTTGGAGTAAAAGCGGAGATAGGAGATATTAAGCTCATCCTCACATAATCTGTTGTAGTAGAAGCAAAAGGACTACCTAGAAATGGGGAAAGTTGTTTTAAGAATACGAGAATTAAAGAGAATGACTGGGTCCATTTCCTCAGAGAACCAGGAATGGATTTATCCATCTTAAAAAAGGGTATTCCAGTTACTACACTAAAGGTAAAATGGAGAAATATGTTGCTAGTTATTCAAAAATTTGTAACTTGTGAAGTGAGATTTAGGACTATGTTTTTCTACCATGACAGGCTCATGATGCATTTTGTTCACATAAATGAGATTAATTTGCCTTACTTTCTACTTCAAAGTCTTAAGACAATGGAATTTATCATACAGAGAGAGTTTAGGTTCATTGATAAATCTCTTTATTATCACAGACTCAACAAAACTATTTTAAAATCGTATTTGGAAGCTAAGGGTGATAATTAGCAATATTTCTTAGTGAGAAAACATTTTGTAGAAGTCCAAGAGGAAGAAACAAGCAGTAGGGTTAAAAGAAGTCGACTAAATTCAAGCCCTAACCTTGAAAAAGAGAAAGTTGAAGAAGAAATTCAAGAACAGAATGTGATTGAAACATCGGAGGACCCATTTGAAGATGTTACCCCACTATCCCAGTACTTTGAGAAGTGTAAACAAAAAAATGACAAACATGGTCTTAGAAGAAAGAAAGCTAGCTTAAGCTCGAAATTATTTGAAGAAAAGAAGGAAATAGAGGTTAGTAAAACAAAAAGGCAAGACACTGGAGGCTCATAAGTGAAATTGAGGAGAAGCAAAAGAATTTCAAAACTTTCAAGTACATAGTCACCAGAAATGATTGATCTTGAAGAATAAGGGTATATAACACCCTCCCACAAAGTTAGTCTAACATGACAAACTCCAGAAATTGACTCAGTCTAGCAAGAGATTTATGATTATGTAGAATCCCTAGAATAAAGGGCACAACAAAAGGAAATTTTTTCTCACTATGAAACGGGTGAAACTTCACCAACAAAAACTCCAGAGTAGGAACACAAAATCAAAGAATATCTAAAACAAGGCATATATGAGTTGGAGGTTCTTAACAAACACATAATACAGGAAAGGGAAGCATCAAAAGTTCAGAATAATTAAAACCCAAAATGATAATATAATTCTACACCTCTATCATTGGTATAATAAGAACAAGAAACTTAAGGTTCAAAACAAGTTTTTTTAAAACAAAATTAGAGGATTACAAAGAATTTTTTTGATGAAGATACCAAGGACCACTTTCAATAGTAAGAAGAAGAAGGAAAGCACTAGTTTGGATGTGCTTGCACAAGC
>APFE030988184.1:0-10631 GCA_000404065.3 Pinus taeda
GCCATTTTTAGGCATTAAATGACTTTTTTGGTGGTAAAAAACTGTTGCATAAGTGTTACACCGCGTGATGCTACTCTACACTCAAAGATCTTTCAAGAAGTGAAAGAATCATGTCAATTTGAGTTCAGATGCAAAAGGTATGCCTCCAAAAAGTTGACCTATCATGATTGACCACCATAATTTGAGAGGATGCCACATCAACCCCTGTTATGCACGGAAAAGAGGCTATCCATGTGGGGACTATGAAGAATACTCTAGAAAGTTTGATTTATGATTGATGTTTAGAGTTGAATGCATCAAATTTAACTCATAGTTGGATATCAGGGTATGTCATAATTGAGCCCATAAGAGGAAAAGGGATTCCATTCTATTTGAGTGCATTTTGTTCCATAGTAGAGTAAAGTAATTAGGAGTGGAGATAGAGAGATAGAGTAATAAAGGGGGTTTGCTTTATGTAGTAGCCCATGGGCCACAGGATTTCGGTAACTCCATAAAGAGTGTCTTCTCCTTTGTATTTGCATAATTTCCATTAGAGAATAGAGCACTTCACCTTCCAACTAGGTTTTCTCCTAAAAGGGTTTCCTATAGCATATCTTGGCATTCATTGTGATTGGTGTTTGTTTGTATTTCATTGTTATATATTTTACATGGTTTGTCTATTGCATGCATAAGCAAAAACACAGTAACTAATAAATCCAAACGTATAAGCAGAATTAACCCTCATAGTATAGATTTCATATATCAATCTAATTTTATCAGATCGATTATGATGGACTATCTAGTGGAATATCCATGATAAATGACAAATCATATTGGTATCAGAGTAGGATTCTTTAGGTATTTTGTGGGAAGTTGTAGGGGATCAAATTGATTTAAGCATAAAGTCATAAAACTCTAGTCGCGGTCGATAAAACAGTTTGTGATAATTCTTGAGATCCAACAAAGGATAGGTTTACACAGATGGAAGTACAAGTCACACATATAAACCATAATGTGAGACTCCTAATGGTAGCCCTAACTAATAATGTTGGGCTATTTAGAGAAGATGGAGGTTCCAAAACAAAGGTCAGATCGAAGGGGAACTCGGCGGATCGAGAAGAACTAGAGAAGGAATCCAAGAAACCTAAAAAAAAAGCCAAGTTCGAGTAACATGAACCTTTCACGGTCTCTATTCAAGATGGAAGCAAAGGTGGACATGACGTTGTACCAAGGTGAGATCAACACTTTGATATTAAATCATTGGTTGCAATGGCTAGAGGTTTACTTTAGTGTTCACCACATACGTGAGGAATATAAAACTTCATTTGATCATCTAAAGTTAGAAGGCCATGCCTTGACCTGGTGGAAAAGCAACATGAAAACCCTGAGGTTGGAGGGGTATCCACCAATAAATGAGTGGGAGGATTCAAAACTCTCATAAAGTATCAATTCTACCCTATTAGGTATGTAGTGGATTAGTGGATTCTATGGCATTACTTCAAGCAAAGACAGGGTCAAAGTGTATAAGAGTACACCATAGAATTAAGGAAGATTGAAATAATGTTGGGTCTCTCGAACAAGAACTGAGACATGCTCCCCAAGTATATGTGGGGTCTACATAGTCATTTGCAAAAATAAAATGATGTTTTTAAAACCCAAAATTATGGATGAGGCTTATGTGAAAGTGAAATACTTGAAAAGCATACACCAAAATAAAGGTTAGTCAAGTGGTTCAAAGTAGAAGGAACACCAGGAAGCTTCCAAGGAAGGAAAGAAGAAGTGGAAAGGGGGTGAGAACAAGAAGATGATAATGACAACATGTCAACATAAAGTTTATAGCAATCACTACAACCATTGTAACATTGATCGTCACATAGAGGAGAAGTGCTAGAAACTACATCTAGAACTCAACTCGAAGAACCAGAAGAAGTATGGGAAGAAGAAAAAACCCATAGCCATAGATTCAAGCAATAAGGTGGAAAGAATCTCAGGTGTGGAGTAGAATATTTTTTGCACATCAGTGCAAAAGGGGGTGAATCTAAGTAGCCTTTAACAACATGAATAGAAAGAGATTACCAAACTCTTCCATATATATATACATGTTAAGAAGACAAAAATGGATGCTTTGTTCGACTCATAATCATAGGTGAATCTCATCACAATGAAGTTGGTAAAAAAATTGGGATTGGAGGTCCAAGGTCATCCTAGCCCATATCTAATGGGATGCATAAATAAGGAGGCAAAAGTCAAGGTAACAAAAAACAATGTAAAATAAAAATTCTCTTTTAGTGTTGATTTATTGATGAAGTAGAATTAGATGTAGTTCCACTTGATGTATGTGGGGTCATATATGTATACATGGGATGCAATCTTCATGTAGAACCAACCACTACCACCTCATCAAGGATAGAAAATTCTTGGTCATCAACACACACAAAGGGAAAGTCTAAAATTCCATTGGTAAGTGCAAACCAAGCCAACAAACTGATAAGTTCTAGCAAGAAGTATGTTTTACAGTTTTTAAGCGTAACTTAGTCTATAGAAGATTCAATGAAGCAAAGGCATCCCTGAAGGGTTGAACTAAGGAACAAAGACAACAATTGGAAGAGTCTCTACAAGCATACAAGGGTGTGTTCTTGGAGCCTAAAGGGATACCACCTAAGAGGGAGGTGGACTAGGAGATTCAGATGTTGCCAAATTGCCCATTACAAAATATTGGGTTGTATAGATAGTTTTTTAGAAGCAAATGAAGTGAATAAGCAATTGTAGTTGGAGGA
Source organism: Pinus taeda (assembly GCA_000404065.3). Taxonomy (NCBI): domain Eukaryota; kingdom Viridiplantae; phylum Streptophyta; class Pinopsida; order Pinales; family Pinaceae; genus Pinus; species Pinus taeda. The sequence continues at coordinate 2,757 of APFE030988184.1, forward strand.
GAGTGTTATTTGGCCAAATACCTCACCATGTGGATCACCCATAAAAATTGTGCCTAAGAAGGACAAGACTTGGAAAATGTGCATTGATTATATGGAATTAAACAAAATTATGTTCAAGAACATGTACCCCCTACCTAGGATCAATGACCCGTTGGATCAGTTGCAATAAGCAAAATACTTCACCAAGCTAGATTTAAAGTCAATATATCACTATATTCGAGTCAAAGAAGAAGATACCTAGAAGATTGCCTTCAGAAATAGACAAAGTTGTAAGAGTGGTTAGTTATGCCATTTGGTCTATGCAATGCACCAACTACATTCATAAGATTAATGAATGACATATTGCACCCATATCTAGATTCATTTATTATTGTTTATTTGGATGATATATTGGTATACAATGCTACCTAAGAGGAACACACTCACATTTGGTGTAGGCACTAGAGACATTGAAGAAGAACCAATTGTTGGTAAATTTTAGGAAGTGTGAGTCTACACAACAAATATTTGGTGTACTTAGGCTATGTGATTAGTGGATGAGAGCTCAAGAAAGATCCTACCAAGATGGAGGCTATCATGAAGTGGTTGATGCTTACTAATTTTTATGAGCTTAGGACTTTAGTTGGGGCAACATAGTAGCTGAGGAAATTCTTAGCCTCATTTTCAGCATTAGTCGCACCACATCACACCATGGCAACAAGTGGAAAGAGTTTCTAGTGGGTGAAGGGTCAATAGAAGGACTAATGAGAAGTTGAAGAAGAAAATCAATTAAGCATTGGTTTAGATGATTGTCTTGTGGGTCCATGACATAATTGAGAAAATTGTCGACATGTTTCGAACCATCTAATGTGGTTCGTCATCAAGATGAAAAGATGAAGAGATTATGATCCGACAAGGATATACAAAGAGTTAGGTTGAATGTAAGGTAAAGAAGAAAACAAAAATAGTAGATTAGTTGTTACAAAAATAATAATAAAATAAAAAGTCAAATAAATATAAAACTAGTCAAATTAATAAAAATAAATAAGTCTAATAATAAGGAGATTATGGAATAAGAGAATTAGGAGGAAAGTAAGTTAGGAATGAATTATTAACTAATAATAAATAGTCAAATAATAATAAATATATATTAAGGAAAATAGGGTCAAATTAAGAATTAAAATAAAATTAAAAATTAATAAGAATGTGGTCAAACTTAGGATTAAGCATTGGTTCTTGCATTGCCAAACTTACAACAACCCTTCAAAGTGGAGATGGATGTGAGTGGGTATGCTATGGGAGCAGTCTTGATGTAAGGAGGAAGGATTGTTTTCTACCATTCTAAAGTGTTTCATGGGGAAGTTATCAACTACCCTACCTATGATAAGGAGCTTTATTCCCTAGTACAAGTTGTCAATATGTTAAAGCATTATCTGGTGGGAAATGATACAATCATCCACACATATCACCAACTGCTACAATACATATAGGCCAAGAGTAAGTTACAACAAACTAGGCATTACAAGCAGATCTGTTTTTTCCAACAATTTCACTTAGTGATCAAGAACAAGTTGGATGACATGTTTTTAAGGCCACTCACATCAAAAATTACAACTTTGGAAATTTTGATGCACATGGAGCCTTTTACCCATGATGCATATAGAGAAGCATATATAGAGGATGGGGATTTCAAGGAGGTGTCTCAATTATAGATCCAGAGTCATGCATATAATGGAGATATCACAGTTGACTATCATATCTAGAATGGGTTACTTTATAGGATGGAAAAAATATGTGTTCCTAAAGTTGAGAAATTGCAATTGATCAAAGAGGCTCACAACTCTAAGGTTGCAAGGCATTTTGATGTGGGGAAGATAGTGGAAAAATTACAAAGGAATGTGTACTAGCCCAAAATGCAAGAATATGTAGCTAGGTTCATAAGAGGATGTATGTTGTGTTGTATCAACAAGCCCAATAATAGGAAACATGTTCTATACCATCCCTTACATGTACCAACTCATCCTTAAGAAAGCATTTCCATGGAATTTATGGGACATTTACCAACAACTAGGAAGGGACATGACTACCTATTCATGCTAGTTGATAGGTTTAGCAAGATGTGCATTCTCATGCACTATAAAACGACCATCAGTGGGAAAGAAGCATCAAGCATGTTAGTTGGACAGGTCTGGGTTCACTTTGGGATACTAATGAGCATCATTTCATATAGGGACACTAGATTTTTTAGTGCATTTTGGAATACATTGTGGGAGAAGACGGACATGAAGTTGAGAAGGTCCATAACATTCCATCCATAGATAGATGGGAAAATAAAAGTAGTCAAGGACTTTCGTTTAGCTTTTGAGGGGTTACAATCGAAAGCATCCGAAGAGCTTAGATGAAAATCTGGTATATATACAATACTGTAATAGTAGATTAGTCCACACTTCTATTGGAAAGTCCCTATTTGAGATTTGTTTTGGATATTTCCACCTTCACCTTTGAATATTGCATATGGGCAATAAGGAGGAGTAAGGGAGGATCTAATAGGGGATGATTTAAGGGAAGAGGAATTTGTTGAGAAGATCAAGCATATCCATCTGTAAGTATAGGAAAAATTGAGGAAGTCATGGAAATACAAGGCTATGCATGATCAACACAAAATAGAGAAGTTATTTAGAGTGGGAGACAAAGGATAGTTATAGTTGAAAATATGAAAATACATGAGCCTTTTATGTTGGACGAGGAAGAGGAGTACGTCCTACCTTCCAACCTGCCAAAGGTTTTTGGTTGTCTTTAGTTATGGACCTCTTCTAGGCAAGGCTAAATGGTACTCCAGGGAGAAGGTAGAGGAAAAATTTACTCACCTGATTCGGAAAAATATTTGGGGACCAAAAACATCTCAAAATAGGGAAGTATGATCTTGATTGGATCATTGTATTCTTTTTCATCCATATCGATGCTTTCAAGGTGGAAAAATAAGGGAAATCAACTTACAGGAGCAATTTTAGCGGGGCGCCTAGTTTGGAGAATTAGGGTTAGAAAATTTACGGGGCCAGTTTGAGGTCTGAAATGAAAATTTTAGGGAAAAATATTTTTCACTTAATCAATGCACCAATGACACTATTTTATACTTGAAGACCTTTCTAACATTGCAATAATCGTGTCAATTGGAGTTTGGATGCAAAATTTATGCCTCCTAGAAGTTGACCTATTGACATCAACCCCCATTAATCATGGAAAAGGGAGCTAATCGCATGGGGTTTATGAAGAGGACTCTAGAAGGGTTGAATTCTAACTCATGTTGAGGGCAGAAGGGGTCAAATTTAACCCCTAGTTGGCTATTGGGCTATGTTATAACTAGTCCAATAAGAAGAAAGGGGTTACATTCTATTCAAGTGCATTGTGTTACATATTAGAGTAAATTAGCTGGGAGTGGATAGGGAGAGAGAGAAAAATAGAGGGGTTTTGTATTTTTTAGCATGCCACAGCCCACAAGTCTTAGGTAACTCCATAGAGAGTGCCTTCTCCTTTATATTCACCTCATTTCCATGTAGAAAAAAGAGAGCGGAGTAGCCTCACCTTCTAGTTGGGTTTTCTTCTGAAAGGGTTTCCCAAATCATATCTTGGTGTTCATTGTGATTAATTTGCATTTGTATTTCATTGTTATCTATTTTATGCATTTAATAAATTGCTTGCATAAGCAAAAAAATAATAACTAGTAAATCCAAAAATCCATGGAAAATTAACCCTCATAGTATAGATTTCATCTTTCAATGTATTTTTATCAAATCTGTTGTGACGAATTCTCCAATGAAATATCCATGACAATTTATATGTCACAATCAATGACTCATATTCATCTTAAGTGTTTGGTGTGTTGAAGTGTTTAGTGTGGAAACTTGTGTTAATTGGCAACTCAGTGACAAATTCCAACCATGGGACTAGATTCCTCTTTTCTAGAGGACCAATTTTGACTATTGAAGTGCTCAATTTGGACAAGGGAAAGTGTACTTATGAAGAAAAGCCCACATTTGGATAAGTCGCCCCTAATAGGAAATTGGTCACCCTTGGAAGCTTATAAATAAACGTGACCTCAAGCTCATTTGGACATCACCAAGCATCTTCTTCTTCTCTTCTTCATTGATTGGTTCACACATGTCTGAGGATGGGTTGGGAAAGTGGTTTATACAGGTCCGAAAATACAGGGTCTGAAGTTCGCATGTGCTCTAGGGTTTTTGGGTTATAGCCACAAGCTTGTCAAAGGAAAATTCTGGCTATAGCTGCAAGCTTGCAAGCTCAAGGGTGTGGTAGGAAGATCTCAGTCACGCACATACTTCTTCCTCCATGCGACTGAGCTCTAGGACAAAGATTAGATAGCTAACCGTAGTTGACCAAAGACAGGGCAAGTTGACTTTGATTTGGGTTGATGCTAGAAACATATTTCTCAATTTTATTTAGTTAATTGTTGTTGGATGATTTTGTATTGGGCTCATTGCACTCTTTGCTGAAATTTTTATGACAATCTAATAGAAGAATATTTTTCAAATGGTTTTCCCATAGCCTTTGACCAAACCTAGTGTCTCTTGTTAATGTGTTGCTTGTCTTCTTTATAATTGCATTTACTCTTCTATCTTCAATTACTGTGATGATTGGAAATATGAATTGTTATTGAAAATATTGATAATTGAATAATTGAATTGGGCTAAAGTAGTTGGAACAACATAGAGCATTGTAAAGTTTAACAACTTGCATGCAAGTATTCCACCTATGCTTACACCTCACTAACAACAACAACATTCAGTCACCTTGCAACATACTTGCCCTTACATTGAAATCCACTTAGCCTAATTTGAAGGGCATATGGATCAAAGGATTGTGCTTAACTATCATATAAGCCATTATTGTTGGATAGATTAATGCAACAGATGGCCCTCACAAGTTAATTGAAAAATGGGATTGAGAGCACTAACAATTATTTTGATTATTCTTCTAGATTTTACTCTAAAACCCTTCACATTTCAAGAGGTAAGACCTTGTCTCGCAATATTGGTATTTGGACTTGAATTTCGTTTAATCTTGGAACTTGCTTTGAAATAAATAGTGAAATATACTTATTTAAATTATAGTGCAATTCATTTTGATAAGCTATCTAAAACAATTAACTACACCCACTTGAATTATTTAGGGCTTAAGCTATGAAAACAAAATTGTCAAATAACTTAATTTCCATTTTGAATTTACAACTATACTGTAACATCATTTTTCCAATGTGAATTTAGCCTTTTATAGTTGCTATGCATATCTATGGTTTTCTTCATTCAACATATAGATTAGGTGTTTAAAGTTGAAAGAATTTATTCTTCTATGCAACTTCTTTCCCATTCAAGGATTTACAATGAATCAATCTATATAGCATCACATATTTTTCAATAACATTGTTTTGAAATATCAATGGTTTGTTTGGTGAGATTCATTGCTTCGTCTTTAAATGCTACATTATATGCCAATTCTTTACTTCTTATCCATATGTGAAACCCCTTTTATATTTAGACTTTTTCATGCCAACTAGTAATAGCTAAGCATAATTATAAGTTGTAGTTTCACTCTTCTACATTTTGGCCCTTTTTTCGGGCATATTTTCCAATCAATTTTGTCTAAAAAATTGGTAGGGATTTGTTAGAATCACAAAATTTGAGTTGTTAAATTTCCATAATTCCACTACTCTAGGGGTTTTTCAAGGTGATAAATCCATTTATGCATTCAAAAATCCATTTTAAACAACAAAAACAATGATTTCACCAAAGATTGTATTGCCACATTCCAACAAAAAAATCCAAAACATAGAATAGTTAGACTACGCCTAATAATAAGTTCTACCTTAAGTCTCTAAATCTGTAATGAAAAACAATAACCATATTTGAGATGAAAATTTTCTAATCATAGGAAAATTAATGGTGCATGTACTACAACTATCAAATTTTACAATAACCTAACATTTTTTTTCTTATCTATCTATTTAATCACATCGCATATATTTGAAACAAGGATAATATAAAAATCACATAATCAATTTTGTTTTTTTTTATAAGGTGAACATACGACATTTATGTCCACTTAACACTTTATTTAGGTCACCCATGCATGACCATGACATTCAAGGTTTAGGTGTCATGGCTAGACATCACATAAATGTTTTCTTATATGTGAACATACATGTATATATGCTCACTTATATAAATGTAGGAGTGGTTACACACACATGACCCTAACTTGGGGGAGATATCTCACATCTAACTGATGACTACCTGAGCTAACCCTTAGGTTTGAGTGTGTGTGTGTTGCCTAAGTTCCAAGCACCTCGCCTCCAAGGATCAAGAGATTTAAAGTTGTGACCTCCCCAACTTGGGGAAGAGATCTCACATCTAACTAATGGTCACTTGAGCAAACCTTAAGGTTATATGAGAGAGAGAGAGAGAGAGAGAGTTATAAACACACACATATAATTAAAAAAGGAAAGTTTTATTTCACCTATACATGAGGGATGTATAGGTTGTTGAAGAAAATGTGTAACTAGGTTCGGTCTTCATGACTTTGTATTATGATTTTTGTAAAAAAAGAAAATGAATTTATTATGCCTTACTACATGGGTTTCATGAGCAAGAGGTTTATTTTATAGATGGATCCCATTTAGAGCCTTGGGATTTCTATTTAAGGTCAAAGAGTCAAATTCATGAATAAGGATATCTTCTTGAGGCTATGTAATTTGTATACAAGTCTAGAACAACCCTCCAAGACAAGCACAATCCTCCAAGACAAGCACTAGAAGAAGTTGGCCTGCAAAACGATGAACAAAACAATTAAGTTGGCCTCAAAATGAAGATTAATGACAAGTCAGCTAAAAAATAAAGACACATCGATTCACCCTAACATATCGGCTAATTATGGAGACATGACAACTATATATACCTAGCTAGGGTCATCACAAAAGCTTAGAATCTCAAACAAGCTTTGCAACTTCGGTCAAGTACAGTACCTCTGAAATCTCGGCCATAATTACAGTGACCCCTTCCCATTCCTCTCTAAAATCTCGAACAAATTCAGTGTTATAGGAATCTCGGATGGAGATGATATTACAATGTTTTGGTTGGAGAAAGAGCATATGGTTCTCGGATGGATATTGCAAAAGTATACACTCTCATCATAAGTATTACAGTGATATGTTCACGACATGATAGTGACAAGGATGATCTCACTGGAAAGAACACAGTCATACTCTTGGAAAAGTTCTCAAAGTAGTCAAGGATGATCACAGTCTTGACATGATTATGATGAAAGGATCTCATGAGTAACATACTCTATCTCAACATACATCAAGGTGTTGTGATATCATAGTCATGAACTCATTCTTGATGAAGATAAAGCCAAGACAGTGATGAAGAAGGTGCATTCATGGTACAACAGTGATATAGCTGAAGAAGCAGTCATGATGCAGTAGTGATCTAGTTGAAGAAGCAGTCATGGTACAACAATGATGATGATGATCTCAGCAGTGACAAAGAAGAGGATTGGTGTATTGGTCTTGGAGTGGCATAGTAGGTCAAGGGTCATAGTCTTGGTATTCGTCAATTGGAATCTCTATAAGAATAATTTTTGTGCGGGTTCTCCTCTTCAAGAGGGAGAGGTTTTGGCCCTAGCAGAATGCCAACTTCTTGTGTTCTTGTCTCTTTGTTTTGGTAGTTATTTGATGAACTAAAGAAGACACACTCTAATAATAATAATTGAATATTGGAATAAGAATAAAATTGAAAAACACTTTGTTGGAAATAATACTGAGAGGGGGGGGGTGAATCAGTATTATCAAACTCTTATCAATTTATACAAATATTTTCAAAT
>APFE030988185.1:11927-112026 GCA_000404065.3 Pinus taeda
TTTGCATTTGTTTCATACTTCTTCTTCTCGTCTGCATCTGTAGGAGTAGTTGAAGGAAAAGCATAGCCTGTCTCTACGATGTTCCAAACTTCTGTACCAAGAGATTGAAAATAGGCAGTAACTCTTACCTTCCAATAATTGAAGTTTGTCCCATCAAAAATTGGTGGCCTGATTGATGCTTCCCTCTCGTAGTTGCTCATGGTGAAAGATCTTCCTTCAAGCGATCAAGCTTCTTTAGAAGGACCTGCTCTGATACCAATTGTTGGAAATAATACTGAGAGGGGGGGTGAATCAGTATTATCAAATTCTTTTCAATATACCTTCCATATTTATACTTTAATTTATTCTTCAAATATTGATCATTAGATTGTATGTCAGTACCATATAATAATGAGCAAGAACAAGAAAGACAGATAATCACACCAAGGAACACCAGATATAAGGTGGAAACCCAATGTGGGTGAAAATCACCTACTGCAATATGTCTCTATCTTCTTTCAATTAGAAACTTCTTTTACAATGATTTTGTACTGGTACAGTCCTTTACCAGTACGCGAGCTACAACCTGCAGAGAGCTACAACCCTCTCTCGTTTTCCAGTCTCTCCTGGAAGGGAGCTACAACCCCCTTTTCTCTTTTTACTTCTTTAAGGAGCACGTTTCATTAATTTTCAAACTGGATCCATGGACATCAAACAATTAACAAGTACATATGAATCATCCAAACTCCTTGTACAATCAACCAATGAATCACCCAATTTCTTAGAATGCTGTAAACAGAAAGGAAATACTAGTAAACTAAACCTAGAACTCTGCAGCAAATAGATAAAAAGGCAGCCAAAAAATACTTCAAGGAAAAGTCCGCAACTTCACCAATATAAACATGCGGATATCCGCAACTCTTCTATGTCTAAACTGCGCAGTTTCACACCTGATCTTTCTTGTGCTCTACGTACTTCTGCTCAGATCCGCACCTGCATTGTCTATCTATCAGCGTACCTCCACACTATGTCTTTTTCTGTGTTGCGTACCTCGCACTGCACCTTTTGCTTCTCTGCGTACCCCACGCACTCACCTTCTTCTACGCTGCGTACCCCGCACTGCGCCTTCTTCTGTGCTACGTACCCCCACACTGTGCTTTCTTCTGCGCTGCGTACCCCCGCACTTACATCGTGGATCACCTGCGAACTTCTGATTAGGGCCAAATTTAACAGTCCTCCAATGTGCCACAGTCTGTCAGATCCACAGATCTATTCATGCACCGAGAGATCACGACCTATCAATAGATTCACCTTAAGTTTTCTCCTTGATTTAGATCTAGATTTTAAAAACCAATCACCCAAAATTTCAGATCTTAAGATATTCAAATTTCACAAAGTGTGTGGCCAAGAGATCTCCTTTCCTTTTTATAGGCAAGCCGTTCACAATACCATGGTCCAAAACCATCATAACATAATACCATGAACCCAATACCTTGGATCAATATTTGTAGATGCAAATCCATGGACCAAAACCATAGGATCAAATATGTCGGGCTAAATACCATGAACCATTCATAAAGATTCCCACGTGCACACGCTTTTCTGCATTGGAGTGAGTGAAACTAGGGTCCGCACCTTCTTAACGTAGCACCTGCGTGTATGTCCACACTTCTTGGTCGGCGTACCTACGGGTCCGCAGATTCTCTTAGGATCACCTGCAGGTATCTCATTTTCCATGATTTTGAGTGCCTGAACTGAGATCTGCCACATGAGTGAGTTGCCATCAAGTACAACACCTGTACCATAGAGCCAAACCATAATCATAATGCCAATAGAAGGGAATATTTGACTTGATAATACTGATTCACCCCCCCTCTCAATATTATTTCCAACAATTGGTATCAGAGCAGGTCCTTCTAAAGAAGCTTGATCGCTTGAAGGAAGATCCATCATCATGAGCAACTACAAGAGAGAAGCATCTATCAGGCCACCAATTTTTTATGGGACAAACTTCGTATATTGGAAGGTAAGAGTTATTGCCTATCTTCAATCTCTTGGTACAGAAGTCTGGGATATCATAGATACAGGGTACACTTTTCCATCAGCAACTCCTACAGATCTGGCTGAGAAGAAGCAGTTTGAAAAAAATGCAAAGGCTGTCAACACTTTATTAGGATGTCTATCTCAATCAGAATTTGTCAAGGTTATGCAGTATAAAACCACTAAAGAAATATGGGACAAGATTGTGCTGAGTTATGAAGGAGATGAGCAGGTAAAACGTACAAAACTTCAAACCCTCAGAATTCAGTATGAAAATCTCAGGATGTACAATGATGAAAGTGTGACTAACTATTTCCTACATGTAGATGAGATTGTTAATTATATGAAAAACTTGGGTGAAGAAATAAAAGAGGTTGTTGTGGTTGAAAAATTTCTAATATCTTTGTCCCCTAGGTTTGAATCTAAAGTTTCTGCAATAGAATAAAAAGAGAATCTATGAAATCTTACCATGTCACAGCTGCACGGAATTCTGACTGCTTATGAAATGAGAAAAGGAGGACCATCAAACAAGAGAGATGCTGCTTTCAAGGCTTTAGGCAAAGGAGATTACTATGAGTCAGGACACATGTCAGAAGAAGAGGAAGAATCAAATTTTGTCAAGAACCTTCAACAGGGTACTAGAAGATTCAGAGGTAAGTTACCTTTCCAATGCTTTACTTGTGGAAGAGTCGGTCAATATGCTGCCAAATTCCCTCATAAGGATAAGATTGACAAGGGTAAGGAACATGTTAAATGGAACAAGAAACAAAATGTAAATAAGAAAAGCTATTATACTCATGAAGATAGTTATGGTGTTTCAATTAGTGATGAAGATGAATGAGGTAATAATTATAAACTTTTAATGGCTTTTGAAGATGATGATTTTATGGATGCTATAGAAGAATGCCTTTATGAAGAGATCTCTAACCTCAAAATTTTCTTAGAAGAGAAAAATATGATTATTGATACTTTGCAATTTCAACTGGCTGAAAGTGAAAAACATCATGAAAAGTTAGAATGTGAAATTGTGGGACTTAGAAAAGAGATTGTGAAAACTAAAGCTCTTAATCTTAGATTTGTTAAAGGATCTGAAACGCTAGATGAGATTACCAAAGTACAACGCTCTCCTTTAATCAAGACAGGTCTAGGATATAATGAAGAAGAAACTCAAGCACAAAAACCATCCACCTCCAAAAGTTATCTTGATGCAGCAAGGAGGAGTGAGCAAAGGCCTAATGGAGATCACCAGGTAAATTAGGGACAACTTTCTTCAAGAATGAAAAAAGATCACCAAGTAAATCAAGGGCAATCTGCTTCAAACATGAACAGAAGCTACAACAGACCTCAGGTAAATCATTCTCAATTTGCCTCAAGAATGAATGAAAACTACAATCATTTGGTCCACATGGTTGGTAATCGTAGGAGTTTCTTCAATGGCCAATGTTTCTCTTGCCACAACTTTGGCCACAAAGCAGCTCAATGTGTTGCCTATAAGACAATCATGACTAGAGAAGCTCAAAAACAAAGAAGAATGACTGGAATTATGAAAAGTACCTATAACAACTTTTATGCCCTTGAAAATGAAATTGAATGTTCTATTTGTAATAACTTTGGTCATGAAGATTCTGAATGCAGGAGTAGGTTTCAGAAGACAACTCAAAAGGAACAAACCTCAAGTGCCATAACATGGAGAATGAAAGAACCGCAACCAGAAAGATGTGGGATAGCTTTATATGCAGAAGGACAGGAAAATCAATGGTACATCGACAGTGGATGTTCGAAGCATATGACAGGTGATAAAGAAAAACTTCAACCATATAGTGCTTTAGAAAAGGGAAAGAAAGTTTCTTTTGGAAATGATACCCCTCCAGTCATAAAAGGAAAAGGCACTGTTCAGTTGAAAGAAAAAGTCAAAGCTGGAAATGTTTTGTATGTTGATGGCTTGAAGCATAATCTACTGAGTGTCAGTCAGATGTGCGATCAAGGAACTGAGGTAATATTTCGATCAAATGGTTGTAGTGTTCGTGATCTTGATACATGAAAAACAATGGTCAAAGGCATAAGAACTCCAAATAATTTATACATATTCGAAGAAGGACAACAAAAATGCTATTTGAGCAAAAATGATGAACACTGGCTATGGCACTGGAGGTTGGGGCATCTAAGTTTCTCACAGATAAGGAAAGCATGCAAATACCAGGCAGTTCGTGGTCTTCCAGACATCAAAATTCCAGACAATACTATATGCAAATCATGACAGTTTGGTAAGCAAACCAGAAATAACTTCCCTGAAGAGGAAGGATCAGCAAGCAGGCCACTTGAGCTTGTCCATACTAGTGTATGTGGTCCATTCAGGAAAAGGTCACCTCGAGGAGAAGAATACTTTATATTATTCATTGATGACTATTCAAGGATGGTTTGGATAGGACTTATGAAGCAAAAGATGAAGCCTTCGAAAAATTCAAATCCTTCAAAGCTTTGGCTGAAAACGAATTAGATCCTAAAATTAAATGCCTCAGGTCTGATAGAGGTGGGGAGTTTACCTCAAATGAGTTTTTCGATTTTTGTGAAGAACATGGAATAAGAAGGGAATTCTCTATAGCTAGGACTCCTCAGCAAAATGGAGTAGTGGAAAGGATGAACAGAACGGTTCAACAGATGGCCCGTGCTATGCTTGATGAGTCTGGAACTCCCACAACCTTCTGGGGTGAAGTTGCATATGTTGCAGTTGTTATTCTCAACAAAAAAAATGTCCGGGGGAACAACACTCAAACTCCTCATGAGCTCTGGTATGGTAAGACTCCTTCGGTAAAACATTTAAAAAATTTTGGAAGCAAATGCTATATTAAGAATAATGATGAACAACTTGGAAAGTTTGAACCTAGAGCAAATGAAGGAATTCTCCTTGGTTATTCTCCCTACAGTAAAGCATATAAGTGTTACAATAAAAGACTTGGAAGAATTGTTGACAACATTGATGTAGTGATTGATGAAGAAGGAAACATTCCTAGGCAAGTAAATTATGAAGATTTCGAAGATGATGAGGACGATCCATCAACATCAAATCAGATTCATGATGAAGAAGAAACCTGTGAAGAAGAAATCCATGAGGAGCCTGAAGAACAAATAAGGATAGAAGAAAAGAATCCATCCAGGTACGTTCAGAAGAATCATCCAGAATCTCAAATTTTGGGTCAAAAAGAGGCTGGAATACAAACAAGAAGAACAATTGAAGAAGCTTCAAGCTATTTGGCATTACTCTCCTCCACTGAACCACAAAATGTAAGAGAGGCTTGCAAAGAGGAATGTTGGGTCAAGGCAATGGATGAAGAACTTGAACAAATAAAAAAGAACAACACTTGGGAGTTGGTTCCTAGACCAAAATATAAGAATGTCATAGCGACAAAATGGATCTTCAAAAACAAGTTGAATGAAAATGGGGAAGTAATTATAAACAAGGCCAGACTTGTTTGTAAAGGCTATGCTCAAGAAGAAGGAATAGACTTTGAAGAAACCTTTTCTTCTGTTGCTAGACTTGAGGCCATCCGAATATTCCTTTCTCTCTCAAGTTTTCAGAAGTTCAAAGTATTTCAAATGGACGTGAAATCAGCCTTTCTGAATGGAGACTTAGAAGAAGAAGTGTACATTGAGCAATCAGATGGTTTCATTCTTGGGAATGATCCAAATCTTGTATGCAGACTAAAAAAGGCTCTCTATGGTTTTAAACAAGCTCCAAGGACTTGGTACTACCGTTTGGACAAATATCTTCATCAACAAGGTTTTTCAAAAGGATCAGCAGATAACAAACTTTATATAAAAAATGAAAATGACAAATTGCTAATACTTGTTGTGTATGTAGATGATATTATCTTTGGCAGCAATGAAGAAGCTATGAGTCAAAGCTTTGCCTTGGTGATGCAGAAAGAATTTGAAATGTCTTTACTTGGAGAACTGGCATATTTTCTTGGATTGCAAATCCAACAAAATGAAGGCAGTATCTTTTTGTCTGAAACCAAGTATCTCAAGCAGATTTTGAAGAAATATGGCATGGAAGATGCAAAACCAGTATGTACACCCATGGTTACAGGATGCAGCCTCACTGCAAATGATGAATCAGTAGCAGTGCATCAACCAACCTATAGATCCATGATTGGAATTCTTCTTTATTTGACAGGTACCCGACCAGACATCATGCATTCAGTGGGAATAGTGGGAAGATTTCAAGCAAATCCTAAGGAAACCCACCTTCAAGCAGTAAAGAGAATTTTCAAGTATCTTCAAGGAACTCAAAACTATGGCTTATGGTATCCTAGGGATACAAATCTCACTCTTCATGCTTATATAGATGTAGATTGGGCTGGAAGCATGGATGACAGAAAGAGCACAAGTGGTGGTGCATTCTTTATGGGTTCCAGATTAGTACCTTGGTTCAGCAAGAAACAGAGTTCGATTGCTTTATCTACAGCATAAACAGAATATGTGGCTGCTGCATCTTGCTGCACTCAACTCCTTTGGATGATGCAGACCATGCAGGATTTTCAAATCACTTGTAAACCACCTATCTCCATCTTATGTGATAATACAAGTGCAATCAACATTTCAAAGAACCCAGTCATGCATTCAAAGACCAAGCACATACCTATCAAATATCATTTTCTCTGGGAATAAGTGTTGGAACAAAAGATCAAGCTGGAGTATGTTCCTTCTAAGGAACAAATTGCTGATATACTCACCAAACGACTGCCCAGAGAAAATTTTGAATACCTCAGACAGAAGCTGGGAGTAGTTGATGCATCATCTTGCTATTAAATCTTGTCACTTTCAGAGAAAAATGGGTGTACGCGAGTTGCCTAAGGAGGATCCGCGTATATACACACGTTTGTGCAGAGAAAGTTGCATATATGGAGGCTTGATGGATATCAGAAGGGACAGGCTCTGGTTGAAAATTGTCTGATATGGGTCTGAAAGAGACCATCTGACACTGGTTAAGGGGGAGCAGATAAACTTCTAATGATGCATTGTTGGCATTATCTTAGAAGCTTTTGGTTCTATTTCATGGTTGTTGTTGGTCTCTGGTGGAACAAAGGCAGGGGGATAACAGAAGGAAATCTTGGTTGCTGATCTGAATGGTGATTGACAGATGCTGCTGCTATCAGTTATTTGTGACTTTCATAAGTCTTGCTCTACATATTTCATCTCTATTTCATGTATCTCTTTTATGGTGTCAAGGTCATGTAACAACCTATTTTGGTTTCCCCACTATGCCTAGGATGAAGATGTAATGTACTTGGTTGTCATATGTAATTTTTTGATGTATCCCCACTTGGTTGGGTGGATGATCCCCACATGAATGGGTGATGGATGTATGTATTGAGTCCTTTGATGATAGGAAGGTCTTTTATGATATATATGTCATGGTTCTTCTTGAAGAACATCTTTTGCAGATTTAGCCTACAGTCAGGGGGAGCATGGTCAACATAGCAGGGTAGAGATTTCAGCTTGTACTCAGGGGGAGCACAACCCTTTTCCCTTGATGACAAAGGGGGAGAATGACTTTGAGGATATTGGGGTTACCATCAAGTCCAAAGGGGGAGATTGTTGGCACTATGGCACTAATTTAGAGCTATGGCACAGGTGTTGTCCTTGATGGCAACTTTCTTTGGTAACAGATCTCAGTTCAGTCTTTCAGAATGAAGGAATAGGCATATATGCAGGTTCATCTAGACTAAGGCGCATATACACGTGGGTTAGACGTTACAAAGGCGCGTATGTGTATACACACACTTTCACACAAGAAAAAGCACATATATGTTGGAGAACTTACTTTTGGACTGTGGTAGTTAGTCCTTGATATTTGAACCTATGGTTTTGGACCATGGTGTCTCGTCAGATGTGTTGATCCAAACTATTGGGTCCATGGTATTGATTTATTATGGTTTTGGACCGTGGTATTGTAAAATGCCTAAGGCTATAAAAGAGGAAGGAGATCATTTGGCAAAGGATCATCTAAATTATTGAATATTAGATAATGTGCTAGATCTGAAATATTGGTGATTGAGGTTATGGTGCAGATCTATATCTGAATGAAGGAGGAACCTTAGCGCAAAGAGAAGGATAAGTTCTATTGATGGGTCATAATCTTAAGGCTTGAATGATAGTATCTTTGTATGATTTTGATCTATTAGATGTGGCACATCCGTGATCTATAAATCTGATAATCTGGGTTAATTAGTGTCTGAATATTTGAAAGAGTGAATTATCCTTTATAGATCTGTACACAGGTTCAGTGAAGCGAAGGCGCATATGCATGCTGGTACAGTGAATTCAAACCGCGTATACGTAGGTTTCTCCAAACAAAGAAGTGTATGCACGCAGGTTTCAGGTTATTAAAGTAGCGTATATCTTTTCAGTTGTGATCTAGCTGCTTCTGTTTATTACTGCAATGTTCTAGGTTCAGAATTTGGTGTATAGTTATTGTTATTGTGATTTGGGTATAACTGTCAGAGAAGTGTCTACTTGATTCAGTGCTAATTGGTAAAAAGGAGATTGTTTGATGCATAAATTGTTTGACGATTGATTGATGTTCATGGATCCAGTCTGAAAATTTATGAAACGTGGTCCCTCGAAGAAAGAGAAGGTTGTAGCCTTCAGTAGATCAGCACCTACGTACTAGTATCTCGGCTAGTGCAAGAGCTAAGGGGGTTGTAGCTCCCTTCCAGGAGAAGCTGGAAAATGAGAGAGGGTTGTAGCTCTCTGAAGGTTGTAGCCTGTGTACCGGTAAAGGACTGCACCAGTACATTGTAAAAAGAAGTTTCTAATTAAAAGAAGATAGAGACGAATTGAGCAGGTGGTTTTCACCCACATTGGGTTTCCACCTTATATCTTGTGTTCTTGTGTGTGATTGTCTTCTGCTCTATTTTACTATTTCTGGTTACTGGTTATTTGATCCTGATACTCAGGTTACTAATCAACATCTGTTAGATAAAGTAAATTATAAGTTTGCATTGTATACGCGGATTTCCTTCTGCATAGTTGCGTATATACGCGGTTTTAATTAATAGAAGTAGCATATATCATCTGGATTTGAAGAAGGGAATATTTGACTTGATATTACTGATTCACCCCCCTCTCAGTATAATTTCCAACAAATACACTAAAGGTCATAAGTGTGCTGAGAAGAAATTATTCTACATAGATTGTGAAGAGGAAGAATAAAAGGAGCAAGAAAGGTCAACAGAAGAGGATATACTCCAAGAACTAAGCCTAGATAAAGAAGAAATGAATCTGACCATATCTTGTAATGCATTGGCTGGAATTACCACTCCTCAAACCATCAAGATAGAAGGACAAATCAAGAAGAAAAAGGTAATAGTGTTGATTGATTCAGGAAGCACTCATAATTTTATTCATTGTAAGGTAGCAAAAAAATTGAATTGCTTCCTATATCCATCACCAGAGTGTCAAGTGATGATTGCAAATGGAGGAACAATAAATTGCTCTGGAAAATGCCATAATGTCAAACTATCCATGGGAGAATATGTATTGACTGGCCCAATGCTTTCCATTCCAATGGGAGGTGCTGATGTTGTACTAGGAGTCCAATGGCTACAATCCTTGGGTACAATAGTTTTTAATTTTCAAGAACTTTTCATCAAAATTTCTATGGAAGGAAAGGAAGTTGAATTAAGGGGTATTGCAGGGAAACCAGGAAAGATAATCAGCTCTACTGGTATGACAAAGCTTCTAAAAAAGGAACAAAGAGGTGTAATTGCACAATTATGTTCGCTAGATGTTTCCACATCGGAATCATCTATTTCTCCAGATCTCCAAAAAGCCCTAGATAATCATTCCAAGGTATTTGAGACTCCTAAAGGTCTCCCACCTGTGCGTGATCATGATCATGCTATTCATCTAATTACAGGAAGTGTTCCTCCAAACATCAGGCCGTATATATATCCCTATGTCCAAAGAGTGAAATTGAACATATGGTTGCAGAAATGCTAGAGGCTGGTATAATTCAACCGAGTCAAAGTTCTTTCTCTGCTCTAGTAGTATTGGTGCACAAGAAGGATGGATCATGGTGCATGTGTCCAGATTATAGGGAGCTCAACAAGCTCACTATTAAAGATAAGTTTCCCATTCATGTCATTGATGAATTACTGGATGAATTGCCTGGATCAATTTACTTCACCAAGTTGGATCTTCATTTAGGATATCATCAAATCAGAATGAAGATTGAAGACATTCCAAAAACAACATTTAGAACTCATGAGGGTCATTATGAATTTTTGGTCATGCCTTTTGGCCTTACCAATGCACCTTCAACATTTCAAGGGTTGATGGATTCAATTTTCAAACCATTCCTTAGAAAATTTGTGTTAGTATTTTTTGATGATATACTAATCTACAGCAAGTCTTGGAAGGATCATGTTGAACATGTTGACAGGGTGCTACAACTATTGGAGGAGAAACAATTATATGCAAAAAGATCCAAATGTTTCTTTGGAGTACAAGAGGTGGAATATCTGGGTCATATTGTATCTCATGAAGGAGTTAAGGTAGACCCTAGCAAAATTAAAGCCATTAAGGAATAGAGAATCCCCACATCCATAAAGCATCTGCGAGGATTTCTCGGGTTGACAGGGTATTATCGCAAGTTTGTTAAGAATTATGGGAGAATAGCAGCACCTCTAACAACACTAATGAAGAAAGATGCATTTTCATGGACTCCAAAAGAAACAAAGGCCTTCGAACATCTTAAAGAGGCAATGTGCCAAGCACCTATCTTAGCTACACTGAACTTCACAAAAACCTTTATTGTGGAATGTGATGCTTCAGGAAATGGAATTGGTGTTGTTTTAATGCAAGATGAAAGACCCATTAATTTTGAAAGTCGTATAATCATGGGAAAGTTTTTACACAAAGCTATTTATGAGAAGGAAATGTTGGCAATACTCCATGCACTTAAGGAATGGCGACCCTACCTAATGGGAAGACACTTCAAGGTAAAACTAGATCATGATAGCATTACATACTTTTTAGAACAAAGATTATCCTCTGAAGAGCAACAAAAGTGGGTCACAAAGATGTTTGGTTATGACTTTGAAATCATCTACAAAAAAGGGAAGCAAAATGTGGTGGCAGATGCACTCTCAAGAAAGGATGAGGATGTGGAAGCATTGTTGTGTGCCATTTCCATTATCCAACCAGATTGGATAAATGAAGCAAGGGACGAATTGAAGAATGATGAAGAAGTATGGGCACTTATTCGAAAGTTACAACAAGATTCCAGTACGTCTGATACATTTAGTTGGAAAAATGATTCGTTAAGGTACAAAGATCGCTTATACCTCTGTAAGAATTCCCAGCTGAAACAAAAGATTCTTATGGAATTGCACACTTCTCCCTTAGGAGGGCACTCAAGATTTTTAAAAACTTACTAGAGGGTTAAGAAGGAATTTTTTTGGAGGGCCTTAAATCAGATATTCAAAAGTTTGTGGCAGAATGTTTGGTTTGCCATCAAAATAAAGTTGAAACAATTAAGACACCCGGTCTATTACAACCTTTATCCATTCCAAGCTAACTTTGGGAGGAGGTTTCAATGGATTTTATCACAGGTTTACCCAAGTCTACAGGAAGAGTTTCATCATGGTGGTAAAGTTACAGACTTACCAAGTATGCACACTTTTGTGCATTATCACATCCATTTAAAGCCAGTACAGTTTCTAGTGCATTTATGGAAACAATTCAAGAGCTACATGGAAACCTAAATATTATTGTAAGTGACAGAGATCCCATTTTCATTGGAAATATTTGGACAAAATTATTTTCTTTTCTTGGTACTCGGTTAGCTCATAGCTCATCTTATCATCCTCAATCTAATGGGCAAACTGAGATAGTAAACAAATGTTTGGAAGGATATCTTTGTTGCTTTGTATCTGATAAACAGACACAATGGCTCAAATGGTTGCCTCTGGTTGAATGGTGGTATAACACTTCCTTCCATACAGCAACAAAAATTACCCCATTTATTACACTTTATGGGTATCGGCCACCATCCATCACATCATATTTAAGAGAAAATTCTAAGGTTCAAGGAGTGGAACATCACGTCGAACATCAACAAAAAGTCCTCCAACTCTTAAAGGATAACCTCATGTTGGCACAGAATAGAATGAAACAACACGCAGATCAACATTGCAGTGAAAGAAGTTTTAATGTAGGTGATTGGGTATTCTTAAGGCTACAACCATATAAGAAAATGTCCCTTAAGCAAGATAAGAAGGATAATAAATTATCACCAAAGTATTATGGTCAGTACAAGGTATTGCAAAAGATTGGTACTACGGCATACAAATTAGAGCTTCCTGTAGCTTCTTGATTGCACCCAGTTTTCCATGTTTCATGTTTAAACAAGGTTATAGGCGATAAGCTACGAGTTCAAACAATATTTCCATAACTTGACAAGGAAGGAAAAATTATATTGGAACCATAAGTAGTCACAGAAACAAGAACTCGATAGCTATGAAATTGATCAATTTCAGAGTATCTTATCAAATGGAGGAACTTATCTGCTGAAGATTCCACATGGCAGGATGAGAATTTTATACAGAAGCATCCATAACTACTCAAGCGTTGAGGACAACACTTTTTTTGAAGGAGAGGGGCATGTTTGGTCCCCATAATACTAGTGATTACCTCATTACTATTGTAGTTGTACCCCTTATCAATATTGTTGTGGCCCTATTGTTACTATTGTGCCCCATAGAAGCCCACTATTTATATTATTGTGCCCTTTACATTATTATTGTTATGTAGGCTCTCATTATGTTATGACCCCTTAGACTCCTATATATAGAAAGGAGGTATTTTCATTTGTATCATTCAAGAATTGTTCATTTATGTAATGTAAAGGAGGTTGCCCCTCGAACAGGCTCAATTCTAAGGCATTGATCTATCTTTTCTATCTTTTCTTGAGCTGGTTTCATAACACAAGGCCATAGTACAAGATAGGTTGTTATCTAATATATATTGGATAATTTTTATGAAATTCATATGCTTCTCATCCAATATTTCATTGTTATTGTATAATACTCAATAAAATATTATATAAAATTATATATTTCACAAAGAGATAATGTGGTGCTTTTAAAAATTGTTTTGTTAAATTGTAATTTATTTAAAATTTGTTTTGTTAGATTTTGTAATATTTTTATAAAAATCATATGAGGAACATACATGTTTGTTTACAAGGGTCTCCTACATAATGAGACTGGAATTCATTACAAGGAATACTCTTTATGAGGTCAACACTTAAGTAGAAATGGAACTTAGCTCAAAATAGTAACAACATTTTTCCCAATCACTTGAGTTAAATATCATAACAACATTTTCCCCAACCACTTAAGTTAAATACAATCATATTTTATACTAAGTATATATATATATATAGTAAGCATGAACCTCAAATCATCAACATTATAAAAATATATTTAACTAATTTTTCCAAATCATAACTTTTAACATTATTCAAATTTTTGGTATATTCTCCTCTCTATATTAATTATTACATTCATCTCCCTTAGATAAACAATATCAAAAACAACGTAATGAATGTAAAAAGTAACTTAACTAACTCTTTATATTCATTATTACATTCCTTTCCCTTTGGTACACAAGATTAGCCATAATGTAATGAATGCAAAAAGGCACTTAACTAATTTGGTTAGTCACAACCTTTAAGTTATTTTAAATCAACCACTTATTCTCCTATTTATAATGATTATTACATTCCTCTTGTTTCTTTAAAGATGAACCAAAATGTAATGAAGGCATGTAAATAATTACTTATTGAAATCTATGCAGTGGTGGTAGCCTAAGTCTCTTGAGTCAAGTGATGATATCCTTGTGCGAAGTGTTGTGTTGGGCTAAGAAGGTTGGTAATTCTGGGTTAAGATAGTTGGCACATGATAATGCTAGGATTGAAACATCATAATGTAATAGAGATGAAAATCCAACTCTGTCATGACATCGGCTTAGTGATGCTTTGTGCCCAATGATGTTGATGTTCAAATAATGTGACAAAGGTCCCCAATTAATTCCACTAGTCCATAAGTCACAAACATCGGAACAATATAGTAAATCTGTCTGAGTAATTCCACCAATGGATAATCCTAACTATCCAAGTGTAAAATAAAAAAGTTGCTTCATTGGTATTTTAGTTTAACATGTGCTTTTCCCATTCATGGCACTATACTTTTTAATCCTATAAATAATGTTGGAAGCCATCATATTTATCTTTCTCGTGCATAGGATAAGCTTGACAATGCCTTATTTTTCATTTCCATGTATGTTATGTTTTTGTTAGTTTTAATTTTATAGCCTATTTTAAAATGTTTTAAAATATATAGCATCCACATTGAATCTTGAAGAACTTCTTTAACTTGTGCATTTCTTTTCTCCTCTACCGTTATACAAAGCCACTAAAAGAATTGGGTCAATAATGGATTAAAATGCTTATACGTTAAGTTACATTTTTTCATTGTGGGGTAGGGCATGTCTTTGAATGAGCTTTATATTAGTATGTAGCCATGTTTCTAGAAAATTATAGGTAAGGAATTCTTACATAAAATACTACTCGCTATATTGAAACACACGTAGAAGTAAAATAGGTCACACTCGACTTTGGCACAATATTAATTACTTATAAATTTAATCCATTTCCATTATTTTCAAAGAAATAATCATGATATAAAATTGATTTACATAATTATGATATCGCTTTATTGGTGCTTTAAATTTGGGAATAGTGAAGTCGGTATCTAGAAGGATTTATTTGGATTAGATTCCAAAATCACACTAACAAATTAGAACTATAAATCATTTAGTCTAGAAGCGAAGGTAAGAGACATGTATCTTTACTAGTATTTTAACATCCTTAGAATCTAGTGGTGTGAAATTCAACCATATATTTTTACCAAATTTTATTCGTTTAAGGATTTTTTCTCTAGCATATATCAAGAAAAAATTGTCTTTCGATTATACTCATTTTTCTTCCAAGAATCACGAGTCATCTTATACCTTGTAGACTCAAGCATTTTCATTTTATTTTAAGGGTAAATCTACACTTGAGGTTGTAAATGCAATGTTGAACTCCTTCGGTTTCAATATGGGAGTAGCTTGGAATTATGTCCCTTACCACATTATACTAAAAGCAAAGAAATGATTTAAATTCTTTAGCTTGTATTCACCATAATAATCTTGATGAATAAATATTAACCAAAAAAGATATATGGAAATAGTTAAAATATTTGATTTACATGCATGTTGCATGACCTAGCTGAAGGAGTGATGTCCTAAATGAGTTGAAGCCCACAATATCCCATAATGTGATTGCAAGCAATGTGGATTCTGAATGGAGAAAAATAGATGCAACATAGATGTTGAGTGGAGTTGAACAAGTAGTTAAGTCTATAGCAACATGGGTAATTCCCTAGAAATTAGAGATTGGAAATAAAAGAAACAATAAAAGGTTCAAGCAAGCCTTAGGCCATGGCTATAGGACGGCCAATTCCCAGAAGGGGGGAAATGTAGAATAAATCCATGGAAACAATCAAATGTATTCTAGGATATTCATGTGATTACTTAGATGTGTTCTGATGCGAAAATTTGACAAAAGAGGTTGATACTATTTTAGGAGAATTACAACACAAGAATAATTGAGATAATGGTGGTAGTCATTTCTCCTATGAAAGTAATTTAATATTTGAATGCAAGAGACATGGCTTTAATTAAGTCATTGGAGAGCTATAGTGGAAGCTCAATCAAAGAATTAGAGCAAAGAAAATTATACAAATGAATGCATTAAGTGAAAATTCAAGACAAATGGACAATTTTTAAGGAGCACATATAATTGTAAGTCTTACTATTCCAAGATTTTTGGTATCCTTAGATCATGAAAACAACAAACTCAATTTATTAGTTCTATAAGTCAACCTAAGAGGTATTATAAATAGGATATCAAGATATATTTTTGCAAGTTGAATTAAATACAATCAAACATTGCAGATATGATTGTATGATGTGGGAAAACTAGAGAGATGCTTTTGAGAATATTGATTCAATCAATGGTTAGTGTCAAGAAGTTGGAAACTTTTTTCAATAAATTGGATACTTGATTGAAGCATGGAAAAATAATTAATAGATCAAGAACAACCAATATTGATGCAACACGTAGCATAAGGAGTGTTAAATTTTGTTGGACTCCAAAGGAACTGAGATAAATATTTTGAAGACTACATCGAAGATCCCTTAAATTTAGCATGTTGAATCAAAGGAGATAATCACTGCTTGTGAGGAAAATGTTGTTTTAACACTGGAAAATGGTAGGTTGAGAGATAAAAACTCTCAATTTCCAAATGAATCAATGAATTGGTGCAAGAAGGAAGCTTACTATTGAACATATGATTGAATTACAAAATTTGAGTAGGAGCTTGTTGAAAAAGCTTCTTAGAACATGCCACTATGATAAATATTTTAAATAACTAAAGTTCTAAATGACAATGACAGAATTACCAACATATCCAAAAATGAAGACAATGTTGATGACATGCTTAAGAGGTAGCATGATATACTTAGGTCTATGAGTTATCTAATAAGATTCATAATATAAAGCTTTAAAATAAAGAGAAATTAGCTTACTTGAATGATGTGTTAATTTTTATTATTATTATTATTATTTAGAAACTGTAGTCATAGGTTATCCGAAAAGATACAAATAGTGAATCATTGTTAAAGGCATAAGAAAAATTTGAATCATTTTTATAAGTCACCCTTGATCATTCTCCATGTAATATTTAATTGATTTGAGGTGAAGGATTTGAGAGAAAATCATCAATCAAATGAACAAGTTTATGCCATTCTTTGAGATTAACGATTGAAGAAGTGAGACAAATTGTTTAGTTTAAAAAAAAATGTCATAAGAATCATTGGAAGCTATATGAATGAAATATTGAACTACTTTTATTATTTACATAGCAAAGGTAAATGATCAAAAGGAATTGATTCTTACAATTTAGGATAAGATAACAAAGGTGAAGAAGGTGGAAAGCGGATTCAATCACCAATTTTATCCAATTGCAAATTTAGTTTACCTTATCCATGGACGACTGAAACTTGGAGTGGTAAAAAGGTTTGCATGGGGTTTGGGACACATGACCAATGACCAGGAAGAAATGCATGGCCTGTTGAAAGGTTTAGTTCTGGTCAAAACCATAGGAGTGACCAATATTAACATCTTGGGGGGCTTTCTCATTACCATTCAACATTTACACAAAGGAGCTTGGTTAAGATACAAACACTTGGAGAAACTTTTGAAGAGAATAATACAACTTATGGATGAATTTCCTCATTTTTCCCCACATCCTAAGAATCCAAAATATAGAAGCTAACTGGAGTGCCAACCACATGTGCCCTAGGCAATTAGAAACCAATGAATAATTGGCGTGGTCGAACTTGAGAAAACCCCAAAGTCTATATGTAACTAATTAAGGCTCCATGGCCTATGTCAAAAAAATAATATTCATTACCAAAAGGTATATCAAAATGACATTATAATGTTTACAAGGAACATTAAGAAAAATAAGGATGGGGTCCCAACTGCTATAATGGCATCTCAATGTATTTGAAGCATGCATATGAGGCAGCAACAAATCTATTGCAATGAAACAATACATTCCACTGGCCATAGTACAGTTGTAGAGAAGGACACCCACCTCAAGTGATGATTACATACTATAAACATGATATTATGAAGAGAGATTCAACCATTGCTCTCCTTGCATGTGGGATGGAGAGGTGGTGTCATAAATATATGGAGAAATAAGCTCACAGGAAGAGAGGACTTTCTAATTTCGTTTTTTATTCGGTGATAAAATGTTGAAGGTTGCGGAAAATTATGTGGAATCCATGTCAATCCCATGTAGGTGACTCACTGCTTGTAATTGAGAGTCCCCCTTTCATAGTTAATTATACCTTATAGATAGAGCTGAGTTATGACAATGCACTTGACTGTTGCATAATTGGCTGGCATTCAAGTAGTTCCTAATTTATGATTAAGTGGCAATATGAGGAGGGATTTATTATAATTGTGGCTCGGATTTACCTATAGAATGATGAACTTGGGAAAAATTCAAATAAAATGACATTGGTAATGTCATCGATAGGCTAAATTGGGTGGGGTTGAATGCAAGTGAACACTTCTGTTCCCTAGTTCTTATGACTCGACCACTTGAAAATCAACATGACATTGTAACTTATTTGACAAGACTTTATGTTCGTGGGACCAACTTTCATCAATCAATGAGGATAAAAATAACCTATTCCTTCAGGTAATCGAGGCTTACAATTCATTTTGGTACTCACATCAATAGCGAGAAAGGACATAGTAGAAGGGCATAATTGTGTGATGCTAACAGGAGGGAAGAAATCACAATGTGGAGAGGCCACGAATGATAAGTACATTAGAGGAATTTAAAGGTATACTAATGTGCCTCTTAAAGAAAATAATAAAAAGATATTAAAAGTTCTAAAATAAGAGTAAGGAAAAGAAAGAAGGCTATTTTCTTATTGTATTTTTGACTTATATCATTATAGGCTGAATTAAATTTGAAGTGTTGGCACTTGTTGGGCATATAATTCAATTACATATCCAACAGATTGTTAATTTGGTAGCTCACAGATAAATTCCCTTGTTTCGACAATCTTCCTCATCATGAAATACCCCTTCTAGCCCTTGGATGAACTTAATTTGGTTAAGGAAAAATGTATTTTTAATATGAAAGTGCACATGTGCAGAAAAGCGCAAGTTGGCTATAAAGAGAAATTGGACGCCCTTGGAATCCTATAAATATAAGTCAAATGAACCTCATTTCGACATGATCATCAAGCATCATCTTCTTCTCCTTTCTATGGATTAGATCACACAAGTTTGAAGTTGTTTTGCAAAATTGGTTCATACATGTCCGAAATTGCAGGGTATGAGCTTACATGTGTGAAGTACAGTTTTTGGTTTGTAGTTTCAAGGTTGGAACATGGAAATTTTGGTTGCAACCACTTGCATACAGTATGCTCCTTGTGGATGGAGCATTCTAGCTACACTGATGATCACTAGCTCCTTGTGAATGTGAACTAAGGTTTTGATAATATCTAACCGTAGACTGGAAAACAATGATATGAAACATATATGTCTACTGGGATCATCTCTGAGATATTATTTGGTTGGTTTTACTAGATAATCTTGTGACTGTTGAATTGGAATATTTTACTCTCTCTTTACTCAACATCCTATAACAATCTAATAAGAAGAATAATTTGAAAGGGTTTCCCCTTATGGGGTTTTCCCTTGGCCTCTCACCAAATCATGGTGTCCCTATTTGTACATTCTTTTCTTCTAATGTCCTTTTTACTATTATGTTTCATACTAGATGTTATTGTTATTTATACATAATTTCTATTGATGCTATGATGATATGGGGTGAATGCAATGTGACTGATGAAATGTTTGTTAATGAAATTATCTAAGACAAAGAAAAATACTTCCCTAAGAAATATTAACATGGTCTTAGAGTGAATGCTACTGGCATGCCTGATTGCACTGTATGAAGAAATTGCACTGAAAAGAGGGACAAGTAGCCACTTCCTGTCACTGCATTGTCTCTTGAAATTGCGCAGTTTTTTCAGTCAGTCCCCCTACCGGCCTACTTGCCAGTCTTGAGAATTGCACATTTTTCTTAGACAGTATGCCTGTTGCTGAACACCCCACTCAACCCATAACTATGAAGACATGTCTTGCATGACTGCCTCCCGTATCTGTGAAGTTTTGGCTAGCAAGCTGCCATAGCCTACAACAACCTCCTCTATAAATCTACACAGTTTTCATTGCCAGTACCTCCTGTTGCCCACACTGCATTACGTGAAAATACTACGCAATTCTATCTCCAAGTAGAGCCAAATCCCGTAGATGTCACTGCTATCCCAGACTACTCAACTTAGCCTCTTAGTTACCTTTGCATATTATTTCCCGAGAATTCCCCCAAGCCTTGCATCCCAGCCTGACATGTGCTCTGTGTTGTTTTAGAGCATTGTCCTCTCTCCCGGTCACCTGCACTAGGAAGAGAAAGGAAATGCATCATGGTAAACTAGGGGATTTATGGATTTGATGTCATCTCGCGATGAGTGAATGGAGAATCATGTACATGGATAACACATGATGTGATGACGAATCAGATGAACAAGGAGCACATACTATAACGATTGCTTGCGATTGGACAAATACACGAAGCATATCAAGTAGCAAAGCGAAGGAGACAAATTCACATGCATGAACCATCAAATGAACACCGAGACCATTGAAGATTACACACACCTTGCAATGCAGAGGTGAAGTTATGATACAACATGAGCACACTCATCACTCAGCAACACATCAACTCGACATGAACAACACAACTAACATGTTCATACTAGTAGTGTCATGTTGATTTGTGTCATGAGTCGCCTCGGCCACATCACTACTTTGGGTAATAACTGTGTAATGAGTGTAATGTGGAAGTCCAATAGACCCACGGATGAAGTCAAAGTCATGTAAGTGGAACAATCATGAGGGAAGTAAAATAGTCACGACGGTCAGTTTCACCCTTGGCTATATATACCCCTCATTTGTACATGCAAAGAAATTTTCACCTTAGCTCCTCCCACATAGCCTTGAGACTCTGTAGTCCTTTTCTTTTAGGAGCAAGCAATGGCTCCAATGACCTACTATTGGGCTTACTGATGTATGGTGAATGGATGTGTCTTGGAACTTTTGCTTAATTGAGAAGTTCGTTAACAGGCCAAAATGTTTTCACACGTGTATTGTATACGTTTCTTAGACTATTCTTTGGATGCTTGTAATGCATGTTGTTTTAACTTGTACTAAGATAGTTGAACTATTTCAATTGTTTTAGTGCATATGGTACTTGAAATGTGTCGTATAAAATTTTAAAGTTGTCTCGCCTGTGTGGACTATTCTGCTGGACGCTCGAGAAATTCATTCTTCTAAACTTGATATAACAATCATCGCACTCATGTGCACTATTTTTCTCGGTGTTGTATGTGCTATTTGTTCACTTTGAGTTTGCATGTCGACTACTCTGCACGAAGTTGCACATGTCTTGCTGTGTTTTGCATCTCTAATAGAGTTGGGACTATTCCCTTTCGACTTGAGACGCACTTTTCCCCTATCTCTCTCCCTCTGTAGTGAAAGAACTTAGAAATTAGTTACACTAAGCACTCACTAGGCATACAAACCTCACTGTTTGAAGACTAAGTATATCCCTCTCATATGCTGATAGGAAAGAAATAAGGCATATAGTTAAGATAATGGAAATTACACCATCATACCGGATGGGACAGCTACACCAAACAGTGTGAGGTTTAGTTGGGATTTCATACCAGGGAGATCCCCTGAATGTTGGTGGGTCTAGTACTGTCAAGATTTATGGCATTAGTAGGGCTAGATGACAAGGTGAGTCATCATAATTTGTTTTGAATCTTCCACATCTATCATGGATTTTGTTATAGTTCATACCACAAAATGTTTGTCCAATGGACATATCTTCGATGTCGAGAGGAGTTCTCGAATGACTTGTCAAAAATCATGTATGATGGTGAAGACGAAGTGGCTTAGCCTTAGAACTTGGACGACTTTGATGCACTCATGGAGAATGTAGAAGGTTTTAATGAAACAAATGTGTCTACATTTCTCGCACACACACATCGTGACTACCCATTTCTATGGTGTCGCATATTGCCTCATAACTCCATGCACTCATTCAGGAAGCACAATGATCTAATAGATCTATTTTTCACCATTTTTATCCTAAAGAAATTGATAACATAATGTAAATACAATGGAAGACCTAGCACGAATATCTAGTGCAATTTTGGGGGTGCTTTCGTCATCTCTCTTTTGAAGCTTCAAAAGTTGAGTTTAAATTCCAATATCTTATTGAAAGATATGATTATGTCTATTACAAATCGCTTTGTCCAAAAATGAAGAAAAATTTCAAACCCTACTCAACATACTTCGGTGATGGAGATGTACAATCACAAGTAGATACAATCGTTGTCGCAAGTGACTGTCCACCTTCCCCTCATCAAAAAACTCCACCCCCATAGAGTGTTGTGGGAGAGCATGCACATAAGTTTGTTCAATTCTCGCATCCTCCCACCCTTGCATAAATTTGGTTGGGGATCCCATGGGTTGTCATATGTACTTGTTACCTCAACTACTATCCCCTCATTCTGTTGATCCTCTCGATTGTACTATCTTTTGTTCTTCCATTCTAGAATCTACACTTGTTTTGAACGAGGATCAAGCTATCAACGGAAATGATGTTGCACAACCAACCTGTGTTTTCATTTACAAAGAGTGTGACTCAGAATTTGAGCATGAACAAGCGGTGAAGGATGACCTCCTTCTCTCCCCGTGTCCTCCATTTTTTCTTGACATATTTGATGATTATGCTATCTCTGATTTTCCATGTGCAAAATCCATCCATGGATGCATCTACTTCGTATCATTTGCAGAACACACCCGATCTTAGTCCATCATTTCATAGTGGAGAGGACAAGTCTTTCATTGGGAATCCATTTGAATTTTCATATACATGTTTCGAAAACGCAGAGGGAAAAAATTATTACTTCTCATCTACCCCTATGTATGATCCATCAAATCATGAGTATTCCAACAAACATCTCGAATTTTTTTATCATGGTTGTCATGATCTTTGTACTTCATTTGATCAGAATATTGATTCACTCACTGTTAATCTTTCTAAGCCATAGATCTCTGATGATCTATCTATTGATGAAGTGGAAATCTTGCAGGGTGTTGAGGTACTTCAGCCTAAGTTGATTGTTATGTCAGGCCCTCACTATCCTAAGGTTAGCTCCACTTCTCATTAGAATTTTTTGAAACACCCAAGGCTCCTCATCACTCTCTACTCCACATTGAAGATCGATATAAGAAAAGTTCACATCCTCCACTCAAATCACATGATCCCATTGCTCAGGCCATGGGGTAACCTTACACAATGAGCAAGCTTGCAAAGCGCAAGTTGGTTGTCTTTCTCATGTTCACTCGTATGTCATAGTCCAAAGAGTGTGTATGTTTACCATCTACATGTAGTGCATCTAAACTTCATGGTACATCTACAAAATGTTTTTTTTGTGCATTCGCTCTTTTTTTTATGTGGATGTTTTAGAACTCAGAGCGTGTTGGTCTTCTTTGATGCATATTTATTGGTCAGTGGTTTAAATTTATATGTTTCTCATTTATCATGCCTTCGCCATCATGGGCTAGCCAATCTACTGGTGGTTGCATTGGAAATATCACTTCAAGTGAGTAGGTCGATTGCATTGTTTATCATGCGAGTAGGAGTAGTGTTTGCTCTCTTTCTTTGCGTTGTTTTCTAGTTTGCATGTTTGTTTGTTTGCTTACTTGGTTTGGTTTTCTTACTTTCCTTCTTTTCTTATTTGTTCGCTTTCACTTTACTTCTGTTTTTTGTTGTTTGCTTTATTGACTTGCTTGTATCCGTACGTTATCCTTACTTGAAACCATGTTTGGATCTCGAGACAAGCCAGACAAATATAAAAGGACTTATAGAGCTATCAATATGTAGTTATTTGTTATCCTCTCTATTTAGGAATATTTTATTGTCTTCAGTCATTGATGGCTTGATGGAAAATACATTTTGTTCATAGTGAGTCTTGGTGAAAACACAACGCTTGCACAGATAACTAGTACCACCTACTCTAATTGGTTCTTTTGGGTTAACCCTTGTCAGTTTAGTCAGGTAGAGTAATGTGAGGGTGAAAACCTTAACAAGTATGTTAGAGGCATATATAACATAATTCTTTGAAAGAATAACCTCTTCTGGTCTCAATAAGTTAGGATCCCTCTTCCGCCTCTGAAATAAATAAGTGCCTATGCACAGTTCTTTGAAAAATGAAAAAATGCAAATATAAAAACGAATAAGGTGAAAGAAGTGAAAGCCTTCTGTGCAGAGACATGATGCAAGTAACTTTGTCAAGATACTGACTAGGCTTACTCGCAACAAAGTCATGCTTTTGTTCCTGCGTGACTCCGTTGGGGTCGTGTCAAGGCATGTTGGCAGTGGAGGAACACCAATGTAGAATTATATTACTTTTGCACCAACTTACCCCTCGTCCCCAATCGAAACAACCATGTTCACTTGGCTTGGAGTGTGTGTTGACTAATCAAGAGAATGGTAGGGACGACTTCTTTCACACAAGCTAGTGTGAAATCCATCACGTTTAAGGAATCAAACAATACTTTTGGAATAGTTAGACTCGATTTCCATAAAAAAATGTCCATATAGAGAGCTGGAGTTCAACTAGTGTGTCCCCAATGTTGTAGCTGCTACAACCACCCTCCAAAATTTTGGCTCACATGCAAATTTTAGAGCCTACGTTGGATACTACCATCAATATTCCTTTGTCATTTGTTGGTAAGTTGATGATCTCAAGCTTCCCCTCCTTCATTTTAAGAGTTGTTGATGCTCTCATCTTTATGGAACATGTGTCATCTTTCGACGTAGGGATTGTTGTTTTTCATGTAAAAAGAATGTTATTTTGCTTCAAGGGAAAAAATGTGTGCACGAGTTGCTATCATCACATATACATGTTTCACACTCACTTCACACACTCTTATCACGAGGGTTGTTTCATCAAGCAAATTATGCTTTATACATTCTAGATGGTTTCTGTTGCATCACTAAGTGTTTGTGTGCGATCACAGTAAAGTGTTATCGATGTTTACATACATTTTATTCATCTCACACTTAACCATTTTCCCGACCAACCTAGCCTCATCCAGCTTCCTAAAACTGTGAACTTTTCTTCTACATCCCTCAGGCTTCCTCCATTGCCTATTGAAACCCCACCATGTGCATAGACCCTAACATCCCTTGTCATCCAAAATTGTGCAGTGGCTTTGTCCAGTGTCATTCGTCAGCTGGAACCCACTGCCATCAGAAACTGCACAGTATTGCCCCTCAGTAGCTCAGTCTAGCTTGAAACCTTGTTATAGACTTTTTTGGGCACTTCAACCACAATCTTAAATGTCCATAAACTAAGGACTCCTAAGTCCCTAAAAGTGTTGCTTCACTGCCTAAAGGAACAAGGTCAGCTGATTACATCATCTCCCAGAAGTTCTCCACTCAAAATTGTTCATAAATGGTCAAAGCTGAACCATACTGAAAACCCAGTGCGGAGGGTACGATGCATATCACCATCCCAGTGTACATGGTGCGATGCATACTGGATGGCTCCTTTGTAGGGTGCAATGGTTGGGAATGGACAAATGGCAGGGACAAAATGCGAGGTGTAAGATCATGGAATATTCCATAAGCTTCCCCTCTGACACTTGCCTCTCTGTTTTCGACCAGGGATGAGTAAGAGATCATCATTCTCCAAGTGGAAGTAGGAACTATCAGAGAGAGGACATTGATCAAGACCCCAGAAAATGACTCACCTCCCTACAATCATCTATATATGGATCCCTCATCACGTAGATCTGAGGGGCTGGAATCTTGTATCTTGTAGAGAAGTGTTGTTGGTTTTATCGTGTATATTAATAGTGTTGGGTGATCTAAGAGTTACTTGAGGTGAAGAAGGGATTTCTAGCTGGAGGATGATGCTGGGTCAGAACATATGGTTGTAATCCTCTTGCTACTTTTTCAGCTTAATAAAGCTATTCAAGTTTTCCTCCATATCCTTTTATGTTTACTTATATATGCATTTGTATGGTTAACGCACATCTGGTCCTGTGTTATTTATGAATATAGATTTTTCTTCTTTGATAGTAGTAAGTTGCTGTGATTCCACACGTGCTCTTTGAATCTGGGCAGACGAAGAAGAAGTGGCAAAGCTCTATCAGGAAGGAGAGGAAATCAGGCACAAGACTAAGGTTGGTCTCCTTTGTTCCACTCCTATCTATTTTCATAAAGGAAAGCGAAAGTAGAATTTACTTGTTTGTTTCTAAGATAGCTACCAGTCTTAGTGGGAATAGCAGCATCCGAGTGGATGCTATTCCCGGTAACAAAATGGCGACTCCACTGGGGAGCAACTAGATTGTTTGTTAGCCTATCTTTATTTCTTTTATAAAATTACAAAGAGAGCCTGGAGCCAAGCCAGCTAGCCTTCGAACTGCATTTTTTATACAAATGCAAAGTAAATCAATGCTTCTTCAGTCTATCTCTGGGTTTTGTTTATGAATTAAACAATCGATCTACAAACAGTCTAATTGCCCTAAGTGGTGGCTCTAGTAACCTACTTAGATCTACCCCTGTGATTTACATATACTGAACATCACTTACTCAGCCTAAATCCTTGAACTGAATTGCAAATTGTGAGTAAAAACTCGTTCAAAGTCTCGCACTGGTACCATCGTACCCTGCCTTCAAGGAATTTTGTATGCATTGCACTTCCTGAGTACAGTAAGTGCGCTGCATACAAAATTCACAGTGTGACAGGTGTGATGGTTAGGGAAGGTTAACTTTACCTTCAGACTTTTGTTTTCACCTCACTTTTTTTAGTCCTATTCAGGAGTTTTGTTGTCTATGGTCAGTGTATTTCTGTGAAAACCCCTTCTCTTACATTATTCCACCTCCATAGTGCAAAGAACTGTAAGTGTTTTTATGTATTGTGCGCCATTTTCAGTTCTCTTTTGTAAAGAAGTAGCATAGTCGAACTATCGTTTCTTGATTTGAAAGTGTCGTAGCTGTCATTTTCAGTTTTAGAAGACAATCCCATTGTTCTTGATAGTCAATTATATAGTTACTATTGTATATGATTTGAATTAGTAGTTTTTAAAGTGTCGAAAAGCAATTTTCATTTCGAAATCACAATGTGTCTCTCCTACCTTCACTTCATTTTGAAAGGAAATTTGTTGAGTAATGTCACTTTGAAAACAATTCAGAATTTCACTTAGCTTTCTTATCATCATTCATATATTAAGAAGGCTGAAAACAAATACATTCATGTGCATTTTCATTTTGACTGCTTGGTTTGATTTAGGATGGTGCATTTACCGTGCGCTCTGTGCTCTTTGCTGAAAGATTCTTAACTTTCTTTTCTTAGTAGCTACGATTTTCATTGCCAAAAGAAGATTAAATGTTTGTTTATCATATTAGACTGCGTTTTAGTTATATACAAATCACGTGGTGAACCTGAAAGGAAAATTTTTAAGTAGGATTAGCTTAAAATAAATTTAATGAATCTAACAATGCTTTGGAACCTAACTCACAACATCTAGAGGTCTAGGCTAGAGACATATTCCGGCGTCGTAAAACCTGGTAACTATTGTTTTCATTGCTGGTTGGGTGATTCCTCCACTATGAGACGACAAGTGCTAGTACAGACTTGTGCTCCCATTTACCGTTGAGTATATATTGGGAGACCATAATAAGTTGCATCCTCTATCCTTAGGAAGCTGTGTCTGCCACCCTATCGATCGCAATGCACTGAATACAGCATTCAGGAAGATTTATTGTCTTACCGTAAAAAGTATTCTGTTGTTTTGCAATTGGTTTGGTAATCCCCTCTGCCTATATCTCCAGAGAAGTCTATTTTGCTCCTTTTCAGACTGCTTAAAAGAAAAGGTCCTCTGAGCACTTGTCACTTCAGGCTTAGTAAAAATCGAAGGCGACTAGAGACATTTTTGTTTTTTCTTGACTCTTTAAAATCGAAAAAACAAGTTGTGTCAAAGAGTCTAAAATTTATTTTAATTGGAATAATGTCACAAATTCCCTCATTGCTCTTTAGGTTGAGAAAATGGAGTCTACCAACCAAGGATTTCCCCTTAGAGGAAATCCTAGTCCCTTCTCCTCTTCGGGAGATGTTGGTGCACCCCATATGGCCACATTGTCACTTCCAGGGTTGACAATTGGTTTGCCTATCTTGCTCTTCTCTACCTCTGTCGTTCAGAATCCCGTCATTCCTAAACAGTCAAGTCAACAACTAGATGACACTAGAGTTGCCTCCCAACCTTCTACTCCGTCTGATTCTCCCTCTCCTGCTTCCTCTTCTCTTGATAAAGATGATAAAGCTAAAAATCAAGTAACTGAGAAGAAGAATAAGAAGAAAGAGTAAAACGAAAAGAAGGAAAAGGAACCAAAATCGAAATGGGGTAACCAAGTGTCATCTAGCGAAAATCCTCACACCGCACCGTCTAAACCTAAATTTCCTTGTGTCATTTGCAATGGAGACCACTGTCATTGAGATTGTTCCTGCATCCCACGGATATTAAGGGACTCGTCTCCTCGTTTTCACAATCCAATGTCATCAACCTTTGATGATCATGTTGAATGCACACCATCAACCAGTGAAAGTGAAGCACCTGGATAGAAACGGAATCCCAGATTTCCTGGTAAATTTTGTGAAGGCAATCATGCTGTCCAACATTGTCCCTTCCTTGACGAAGCTAAAAGATTTTTGGATGACCGTCTTGCTTCACCGCTACGGCTCCCTTCTGGATATAAAAACTCTTGCCAAGTCTACCACTGGTTGAAAATACAGCTGTCCCGTCATTGTGGTCGGCTGAAGTGTCTATCATTGAAATTGAACCCTCTGAATCCATACCAGACGAAATTCAAAAGGTCAAGACGACAGTTCACTTGGTGTTGCCTTCAGAGTGTTCATCTTCGAATGATACCGTCACTGAAGAGAAAGAGAACGATGTCATTAAAATTCTTTTCATAAGCACCGACTCTGATGAACTTGGGGGTAGTCCACCCATTCCTTTATCGCAGGAAGGAAGTTCATCAGAGTCATACCCGGCCATCTATTCGGTCCCACCTCCAAGCAACCTAGTCATTTCCTTCGACTTGAATCTACTAGGCAGACCCCGTTTACCAGCTAATGTACCATTCAAAATCATTATACAAGATTACAGAATGTTCATGGCTAGTACCATCATCAATGAAGGGGCTTCTATGAGTATCCTTTCCTCAACTGCTTGGAAAGCGCTTGGTTCACCATCGCTTTTGCCTGAAACGAGAAAGCTGACACGCTTCGACAAAGGAACCAGTCGACCTTTAGGGATCCTTCCAAATGTGCCCATTACTTTGAGAAGGAAAACCATTCACATGAATGTAATGGTAGTTCAAGGACCCTTGGATTATAATCTACTCCTTGGACGCGATTATATTTATTGCATGGGAGTCATTGTCTCCTCACTCTTTAGAGTAATGTGTTTTCCGCACGAAGGCAGAATGGTAAAGCTCGTGGACCAAATGTCATTCCCTAGTTCACACATCGCAAATAGTCAAATGCCATCCCGAAATGGTCTTTTCACGCAAGGAATGTCTCATCGATCTCTAGTATGTCCACCTGATGAGCACGAGTGATTCAGAAGGATGTGACTGAAACCCAGGGGGCATGCACGCTGGTTTGTTTCGGCATGAAAAACTTGGGTATAGAGTGGGTTTCCATGGGGGATATATGACTAGTCTGACACACCCGTCCTCACAAGAAAATGGGATTAGGCTAGAATAAGATACCTTCATTAAAGTTATGTGAGTGGCATTCGTCTGCACCACTCACCTTTGGCTATTTCAGTAGACATCGCCAAGGAAGCATTCAGTCTTCTTTGCGGGGACCTTTCATGGTAACCTGGGAATTTTTCGCTATACCTGGGGGCATGCAAACCTTTCCGCATGCAAGCGAAGAGCAATTATTTATTTTTTAAATTGTAGGACCTCTAACCCTTTAAACCCATAAGGCTGGTCGTTTCCTAGCTTGCATAAAGAAAGGATCTAGGGCAAAGCTTCAAAAGATGCAAGCCCGTTCAAAATGGCATCTTGAATGAGACATCCTTATCATATGACTGGCGAGCAGTGTTACCGCAGGGTTCAAGCTCTTTAAAAAATAAACCCCCCCACGAGTAATTTTAGCACATAGTTCAAGCTCGTTAAAAAATAAACATAAGCCATGAGAAAATGTTTCCCCGAGAGTTTAAGCTCATTAAAAAATGAACTGGTAAATAACCATTGTGAATGCCTTATATCCAGCTTTTGAGCCTTGGTCGTGTTCTCATCATCACCTCCACTCTGTTTTTAGCCGATCATTCACCCCCATATGATTGTTTACCCCTTTGAGGAACATATGCGAAGAGTGATTCTATTAGCCATCCTTGTGACACTATCGTGATTGGAGAATTCCAAACCTTACCTAGAAATAGATGCTACCCAAAATCATCACTCATTCCTCAAAAATGAGTCTCCTTTAAGCTATTTTCAACTGACTAGTAAAATATGAAAAGATTGTTGAGCGATTGGCCTCTCGAGCTCATTAAAGTCATCAGAAGTGCTATCCCTTCTCTATATTTTAATCTTTTTGGACCTGAGGGATTATTACACAAAAATATCGAGCGCTTGTCTTGTTCGGCTCATTAAAACTATCGAAAATTCATCCCATTAGTATTATTTTACACTTTTTCAGACTTAAGGGATTACATGACGAAAAATAATATCTGGAGTCTCCTTTCCATTCCTGCCAGACTCTCTAAAATTGACAGGGACTGAGTTATCTTTGTCGTTAAAGTCGTTAAAACCGAATAGCGACAAACTCGTCCAAATGGAAGAGAACAAGTTTCACTCTCGTTAGGCTCACTAAAATATAGCGACAGGTTTGCCTGAAGGGCGGATTATAGAACAAGCATATGTTATCCTCCTCAAGATTGACGAAAATAAAGAGGTACTGATCAACAATGACTCGGGAAAATTAGGAAGAAAACTTGTAACAGCTTTATTGGTTGCAAGTCGCTCTTGAACATGACACTTTCCTTCCGCATCCAAGCCGAGTTGGGTTGTTCCGTTCACTGCTCATCACCATTGGTCTGTCACACCATCCATATTTGGGGTTAACGCTACCAATACATCGTCAGTGTCACTAATATGTTCAAGAGAAGTCATTCAGACAATTCACCTGTGTCTCACCCACTGCAATACATTCATGCTCCATTCCTTCATGACTACCACCCCGAACCCTGAATCGTCAGATTGTTTTCACCTCCAAAATCATTTGCTTCGTTCCATGTCGTTGATGTGGGATTCATTAAGGCCCTCCTACGATGGGTCACTTCTTGTTGACATTAGCTCATTATCCAAGGAGTTGTCTTAGGAACAACCCTTTCAGTACTTTGAAGCTTGCATGCCTCAATGGCAAGTTTCTCACTTTCGGCGATAGGTTTACATCAATGGCCTTCAACCGAGAGATTTTACATGGTGTTTGATGCCAAGTCCTTTTTCACACCATGTGAATTGTACTGTATTACCTTGATGGTCATTTTCATTATTGGTGATTCCTCTCGCACCTGCCAACAACTTACATCATTGGCTAGTAATCAGGCGATGTCCTTCCTTGTTTGACTCGAGAACATTTTTCACATGGATCGACTTGTACTCCGAGTGAATATTGAATGAGTTTTGAAGATCACAGATCTAGTTTCATCCATCTGGGCTATGATATATTCAAGAATATAAAGACATCAAGTGCACACCATTGCCAAACAAATGATCATCCAAATCAAAGGATGATGAGTCCAAATCATCAACCTGCCACACAAATGATTGTCTGTCCTATGTACATGAAAATGAATTTATAAAGTTGAGCATGGGAATGCCCGCCTTAGCTAGATCATGGAAAAAATGTTGTCAAAATAATGAATTGTATTGTATCTTATTACAAGTCGCCTCCCATCTCGAAAAAACTTCGCATACTCATAGTAAAGCATTTCACCCGACATAAAAAATATTAACGACCTCATGCCTTATGGGGAAATTGTTATAGACATTTTTGGGCACTTCAACCCCAATCATAAATTTCCATAAACTAAGGGCTCCTACGTCCCTAAAAGTGTTGCTTCACTGCCTAAAGGAACAGGGTCAGCTGATTGCATCATCTCCCAGAAGTTCTCCACCAAAAACTGTTCATAAATGGTCAAAACTGGACAATACTGAAAACCCATTGCAGAGGGTGCGATGCATATCACCTTCCTACTGTACAAGGTGTGATGCATAATGAATGGCTCCTCTGTAAGGTGCGATGGTCGGGAATGGACAAATGGAAGGGTCAAGATGCGAGGTGGAAGATCATGGAATCTTCCAGAAGCTTCCCCTTTGACACTTGCCTCTCTGTTTTCGACCAGGGATGAGTAAGAGCTCATCATTCTCCAAGTGGAAGGAGGAACTATTAGAGAGAGGACACTAATCAAGACCCCAAAAGATGACTCACCTCCCTAAAATCATCTATATATGGATCCCTCATCACAGAGATCCAAGGGGTTGGAATCTTGTATCTTGCAGAGAAGTGTTGTTGGTTTCCAGGTGTATATTCATACTGTTGGAGGATCTAAGCTTTACTTGAGATGAAGAAGGGATTTCTAGCTGGAGGATGATGTTGGGTCAGAACATATGGTTGTAATCCTCTTGCTACTTTTCATCTTGATAAAGCTATTCAAGTTTTCTTCCATATTCTTGTATGTTTACTGATATATGCATTTGTATGGTTAACGCACATCTGGTCTTATGTTATTTATGACTATAGATCTTTGTTCTTTGATAGTAGTATGTTGTTGTGATTCCATAGGTGCTCTTTGAAGCTGGGCAGACGAAGAAGAAGCAGCAAAGCTCTACCAGGAAAGGGAGGAAATCAAGCGCAAGACTAAGATTGGTCTCCTTTGTTCCACTCCTATCTATTTTCATAAAGGAAAGTGAAAGTAGACTTTACTTGTTTGTTCCTAGGATAGCTACCATTCTTAGTGGGAATAGCAACATCCAAGTGGACACTATTCTCGGTAACAAACCTAAAGCTATGTAAAAATGTGTCCTCCCGGAACCCGTCTCGCAGCAGTTCCTTGCATCTACAAATTGCACAGTATTTCCTCTGAGCTACCCGCTGCACTGCACTCAAAAATTGTGTAGAGGTGCCCTCCCATGACCCCCATATTGCAGCAATATTGTATGCCTCAAAATTGTGCAGTGTTGTCCAAGTTTCCCTGTCTATCTTGCATGCAAAAACTATGTAGATTAGCCTCCTAGGGCCTCATTCCCGCAGTAATCACTACTCGTTGAAACAACGATGATCTATCACTCAATGAGAACTGTTGGAAATAATACTGAGAGAGGAGGTGAATCAGTATTATGAAAATCTTATCAATTTATACAAATATTTTCAGATCTGACAATTGAAACTTGCATATACCTTCCAAACTTATAATTCAATTTATTCTTCAGATGTTTGTCATTAATATGTATGTGAGAACCATAGAATAATGAGAAGGAACACAAAATAGACAGTCACATCAAGGAACACAAGATGTA
Organism: Pinus taeda; assembly: GCA_000404065.3. Classification (NCBI taxonomy): domain Eukaryota; kingdom Viridiplantae; phylum Streptophyta; class Pinopsida; order Pinales; family Pinaceae; genus Pinus; species Pinus taeda. The sequence goes on from APFE030988185.1 coordinate 45,392, forward strand.
AGGTGGAAACCCAATGTGGGTGAAAACCACCTGCTACAATATCCCTCTATCTTCTTTCAATTAGAAAATTCTTCTTACAATGATTTTCTACTGGTGCAGTCTTTTACCAGTATGCAGGCTGCAACCTGTAGAGAGCTACAACCCTCTCTCGTTTTCTAGCTTCTTCTGGAAGGGAGCTACAACCCCTTAGCTCTTGTAATAGCTGAAATACTAGTACATAGGTGCTGACCTACAGAAGGCTACTACCTTCTATTTCCTTCGAGGGACCACGTTTCATCAATTTTCAAACTAGATCCAAAACATCATGTACATGTGCATCACCCAAACTCCTTTAAACAAATAACTTCTCAGAATGCAGTAACCAGAAAATAACAACAGTAGCTAGACACCAATTTAAACCCGGATCTCTGTAGAAACAGATAAAATACAGCTAAAATATATTTCAAGAAAGTTCTGCAACTTCACCGAAGGAAACCTGCAGATATCTGCACTTCTTCCATGACGAGTTTGCGCAACTCTGCACCTGATTCTTCTCTGGTTTTGTGCACCCCACAATGCACCATTGCCACTTTCTTCATTAGATCTAACTTATAATGCTCCAATTTCTCCTTGATTCAGATTCAACTATGTCTCACCAATCGATTATCAGAAATTTATGTCTTGCTCTTCTTAAGATTTTCAACACCTGTGATTAGCCAAATGATCTCCTTTCCTTTTTATAGGCTATGCCTCACTCAAAACCATGCATCAAAACCATTGAGAAACAATACCACGGACCCAATACTTGGGTTCAATTCTTTTAGATCCAATACCATGGACCAAAACCATAGGATCAAAACTGTCAGACTAATACCATGAACCAACCATAAGATTTCCCATGTGCGTGCACTTTTCTCTGCATGAAAGTGCGTGAACTTTTCTCTACAGAAAGGAACTTTTCTTTGCATGAAAGTGCATGAACTTTTCTCTGCATGAAAGTGTGTGAACTTTGCTACACTATAATTTATCATTTGAAATTAGTGGGTTGTGATCAAGTACAACATATGTATCATAATGCCAACAATCTCCCCATTTGGACTTGATGGCAACAACAACCAATCACCCTCCCCCTTTCACATCAAGGGCAAAGGGGTGGACTTCCATACTCCCCCTGAGTACCTACGGAAAACTCTGAACAAGCTCCCCCTGTGTATATGCTATGTGATGAAATGTTGTCTGCAAAAAGATGTTCTACAAGAAAGAACATGACTCCATACATTATAATTAACCTTCCTATCATCAAGACGCATACATACATCCATCTCCCATCAAAGTGGGAATACACTAGATAGACAAAACTTACTCATCCCAGGCATAGTGGGGAAACCAAAATAGGTCGTTACATGACCTTGATATGAAAAGAAGTACATGACATAGAGACAAGAACAACTATCAGCAAAATCAACCTTCAGACCAGCACACATTGATTTACTCCACCAGAAAACTCTTGAGAAATCAAACCAAGGACTTATAAGATAATTCCAACAATGCGTCATTAGAAGAATATATGCTCCCCCTGAACCTGTGCAATATGATCTCTGATAGGCCCATTCGAACCACATAGACCGACAAATGTACGTGTATCCACCCGCGTACAACAGACAAGTTTCAACAGCAGGATGATCCATCAACAACCCCCAACTTATGTCTGAGGTATTCAAATGTCTCCCTAGGCAATGGTTTGGTGAGTATATCAACAACTTGTTCCTTTGAGGGAACATGCTCCAATTGGATATTTTGTTCCAGCACTTGTTCCCCGAGGAAATGGTACTTGATTGGTATGTGCTTGGTCTTTGAATGCATGACTAGGTTCTTTGAAATGCTAATTTCACTTGCATTATCACATAAGATGGAGATAGGTGGAGTACAAGTGATTTGAAAATCTTGCAAAGTTTGCATCATCCAAAGGAGTTGTGTGCAACAAGATGCAGCAGCCACATATTCTGCTTCAGCTGTAGATAAAGCAATCGAGCTTTGTTTCTTGATGAACCAAGATACTAATCTGGAACCCATAAAGAATGGACCACCACTAGTGCTTTTACTGTCATCCAGGCTTCCAACTCATTCTGCATTTGTATAAGCATGAAGAGTGAGATCTCTATCTCTAGGATACCATGGACCATAGTTTTGAGTTCCTTGAAGATACTTGAAAATTCTCTTTACTGCCTTAAGATGAGTTTCCTTTAGATTTGCCTAAAATCTTCCAACTATTCCCACTGCATGCATGATGTTTGGTCGGGTTCTCGTTAGATAGAGAAGACTAACAATCATAGATCTATAGGTTTGTTGATGCACTGCTGCCGAGTCATCATTTGCGTTGAGGCTGCATCCTGTCACCATTGGGGTACATACACGTTTCATATCCTCCATCCCATATTTATTCAAGATCTGCTTGAGGTACCTGGTTTGAGATAAAAAGATACCGCCTTCATTTTGTTGGATTTGTAAACCAAGAAAATATGGCAGCTCTCCAATCAAGGACATTTCTAATTCTTTCTACATCACGAAGGCAAAATTTTGAATCATAGCTTCTTCATTGCTGCCAAATATGATATCATCAACATACACAACAAGTATTAGAAATTTGTCATTTTCAATTTTTATATAAAGATTGCTATCTGCCGATCCTTTTAAAAGACATTGTTGATGAAGGCATTTGTCCAGACGATAGTACTAAGCCCTTGGAGCTTGTTTAAGACCATAGAGAGCCTTCTTAAGTCTGCATACAAGTTTTGGTTCATTTCCAAGAATGAATCCATCTCGTTGCTCAATGTACACTTCTTCCTCTAAGTCTCCATTCAGAAAGGCAGATTTCACATCCATTTGAAATACTTTGAATTTATGAAAGCTAGAGAGAGCAAGGAACATTCTGATGGCCTCAAGTCTAGCAACGGGAGCAAAAGTTTCTTCAAAGTCTATTCCTTCTTGTTGAGCATACCATTTACAAACAAGTCTCGCCTTATTTCTAACAACTTCCCCATTTTCATTCAACTTATTTTTGAATATCCATTTTGTCCCTATGACATTCTTATCTTTTGGTCTAGGAACCAACTCCCAAGTGTTGTTCTTTTAAATCTACTCAAGTTCATCATCCATTGCCTTGACCCAGCATTCATCTTTCCATGCCTCTTTCACATTTTGTGGCTCGGTGGAGGAGAGTAATGCCAAATATCTTGAAGCTTCTGCTATTTCTCTTCTTGTTTGTATACCAGCCTCTTTCTGCCCCAAAATCTGAGATTCTGGATGACTCTTCTGAACGTACCTGGATGGAGTCTTTTCTGCTATCCTTATCTGTTCTTTTGGTGCCTCATTGGTCTCTTCTTCTTCATCATGAATCTAATTTGATGTATATGGGTAGTTGTATTCAACTTCGAAATCTTTAGATCTTACATGCCTAGGAGTGTTTTCATCTTCATCAACCACTACATCAATACTTTCAACAATTTTTCAAAGCCTTTTATTGTAACACTTGTATTCTTTGTTGTGGGGAGAGTAACTGAGAAGAATGCCTTCATCTGCTCTGGGTTCAAACTTGCCAAGATTTTCATCAGTATTTTTTGATGTAGCATTTACTCCCAAAAATTTTGAAATATTTTACCGAAGGAGTCTCACCATTCCAGAGCTCATGAGGGGTTTGAGTGCTGTTCACCCGGACGTTTGTTTTGTTGAGAATAACAATTGCATCAGATGCGGCTTCACCCCAGAATGTTGAAGGAGTTCCAAACTCATCAAGCATAGCACAATCCATTTGTTGAACCGTTCTATTCATCCCTTCCACTACTCCATTTTGCTGAGGAGTCCTGGCTGTAGAGAATTCTCTTCTTATTCCATGTTCTTCACAAAAATCGAAAAATTCATTTGAGGTAAACTCCCCACCTCTATCAAATCTGAGGAATTTAATTTTGTGATCTAATTCGTTTTCAACCAATGCTTTGAATGAATTGAATTTTTCGAAGGCTTCATCTTTGTGCTTCATAAGTCCTATCCAGACCATCCTTGAATAGTTGTCAATGAATAATATAAAGTATCATTCTCCTTGAGGTGACCTTTTGCTAGACGGGCCACATACATTGGTATGGACAAGCTCAAGTGGCCTGCTAGCTGATCCTTCCTTCTTAGGGAAGTTAGTTCTCATTTGCTTACGAAACTAACCTGAATTTCATATTGTATTGTCTGGAATTCTGATGTCTGGAAGACCACAAACTGCTTGGTATTTGCATTATTTCCTTATTTGTGAGAAGCTTAGGTGCCCCAATCTCTGGTGCCATAGCCAATGTTCATCATTCTTTCTTAGATAACATTGATGTTGTCCTTTTTTGAATATATATAAATTATTTGGAGTTCTTATGCCTTTGATCATTGTTTCCCCTGTATCAAGATCACGAACACTACATCCATCTAATCGAAATATTACCTCAGTTCCTTGATGCAGATCTGACTGACACTCAATAGATTATGCTTTAAGCCATCAACATACATAACATTTCTAGATTTGACCTTTTCTTTCAACAGAACAGAACCTTTACCTTTTATGAGCGCAGGGGTGTCATTTCCAAATGAGACCTTCTCCTTTTCTAAGGCACTATATGACTGAATTTTTTTTTATCACCCGTCATATGTTTTGAACATCCATTGTCGATGTACCATTGATTTTCCTACCCTTCTGCATATGAGGCTATACCACATCTTTCTAGTTTCAGTTCTTTCATTCTCCATGTTTTGGAACTTGAGGCTTGTTCCTTCTGAGTTGTTTGCCGAAACCTGCTCCTGCATTCAGAATCTTCATGACAGAAGTTGTTACAAATAGAACATTCAATTTCATTTTCAAGAGTATAAAAGTTATTATAGGTTCTTTTCATGATCCCAGTCATACTTCTTTGTTTTTGAGATTCTCTAGTCATGATTGTCTTATAGGCAACACATTGAGGTGCTTTGTGACCAAAGTTATGACAAGAGAAGCATTGGCCATTGAAGAAACTCCTGTGATTATCAAATCTACAAACCAAACGATTGTAGTTTCTACTGCCATCCATTCTTGAGGTAAATTGAGAAGATTTTACCTGTGCTTGATTGTAGCTTCTATTCATCCTTAAGGTGGATTGCCCCTGATTTACCTGGTAGTCTTTGTTCATTCTTGAGGTAAATTGTCCCTGATTTACCTGGTGATCTCCGTTGGGCCTTTGCTCACTCCTCATTACTGCATCAAGATAACTTTTGGAGGTGCATGGTTTTGCGCTTGAGATGTTTCTTCATTATATCCCAAACCTGTCTTGATTAGGGGAGAACGCTGGACATTGATAATCTCATCTTCTTTCTTAGGTCACTCCTTATATCTCCCAAAAGCACTCAAAAAAAAATTTACACTTTAAGCTGCATACCTCATTACAAAATTTAAAAAAAAAATATTATCCACTCCTTATCTCTCCAAAACACACTTTAGCTTATGCCCACTTAAAAATTAAACATAATAAAATCTCCGCTTCACATTACACCAATCATGTTTTGGAAATTCACATTTTCCAAGCATAAAACCTTTGAAAATATTACTCCATTGAGAGTGCTTTAAAATGTTTTAACTTTCAAAAATTTGATTTACCTGAAGCATGTGAAAGCTAGAAACTAGTACGCTATTTCAAAGGATATACCGATATCCCGTAAGCCTGCATCAGGGTTGGCAACAGATGCGCATGATCAAAATAAGGTAAAAGGTGAACAGGATGTCAATGATCTGGCTGCAAGTGAAGTGAATCAAAATAGTCAGGGGGCTCAACATGTAGCTATTACTAGTGGGAAAAAGAATTCTCAGGTTGCTGCTGCAAGCAGATTCACAAAAGATATCAAGAGGGATGTGGTTGATAGCAGAAAAGCTGGGAGTGGTGCTGGAGTATCTGAATTCCAGGGAGCTTCAATTCACGCGAGAAACAGGAGTCTTCATAGACGCAACCTGCATCTCATTCTGCACGTCACAGAGTCGGACGCAAATTAGGTTATAAAGTACATTTAAATAGTTGTTACAGTTCAAAACGACAGAAACTGGCCGAGGCATTTCGAAATTGACACAATCGCTTTTTTAATCCAATTAAGTAGGACCCAATGGTCTTTGAATTTGAAAGAATCAGTCATATTCAGCTTTGAATTTCCAGATCGTCTGAATTCATCACCCAGAAATTTGACAGATTGAACGAATTTCAGTGCAGATTTCTCGCGAAGTCCAGACTGTTATTTGAGAAGTGATATCGAGCGAGTGGTTAATAGAAGCGAGGCACCAACATGTCCTGTGATAGTGTTCATCAACTCTAGGAGTGGTGGTCAACTTGGGGCAAGCCTGCTACAAACATACCGCAATCTTTTAAATCGTTCACAGATCTTTGATTTGGATGATGAGGCACCAGATCAGGTTTTATCTAAACTTCTGGGACATCTAGAAATAATGAAAGCTGATGGCTTGAAGTTTGCAGCTGACATTAGGGACAATATGCGAATAATAGTTGCAGGGGGAGATGGCACTGCACGGTGGCTGCTAGGAGTAGTCAGTGATCTCAAGATTTCCAACCCTCCGCCAATTGCAACTGTTCCTCTAGGCACTGGAAACAATCGACCATTTTCATTTGGTTGGGGAAAGAAGAATCCTGGCACTGATCATGAATCTGTAAAGAGATTCTTGGAAAAGGTCAAGAAGGAAAAAATTATGCAAATTGACAGTTGGCATATACGCATGAAGATGCGAATTCAAGGTCCACTCGATCCGGCAGCACCTTTAGAACTGCTACATTCTCTTCATGCTTTCAAACGCGTTTCTCAATCGGACGTACTGAATGAGGAAGGATATCATACCTTTCGTGGAGGATTTTGGAATTACTTCAGCCTATAGCTCAATACGGGTTTCAGTGCAGGACATAAATCTTCTCGATGGAACAAAATGCGTATTTTAGGAAGGACCAAGGCTTGGAACTTCTCAATCTCTCTGGAAGTGGCCTTCCCATTTTCTTGATATACACTGATTCATCTTCAAAACTGGTGGCTCTCAATTTTAAATGTGGCGAAATCTAATTGTGATGATGTTGTAGGGCTCTTCTCTTCCTATGCTGCACATTATGATCGCTCTCCAGCGCAGATCCATATAATTAATGCATACAGAATACACAATTATGTACGATGCACTCATCAAACTCTCATATCGCTATTTTTCTCTATACACAAAAAAATGAAATTGGTTGCAAACCCCCTTTATTCAACATCTTCAGCGCTTACATTGACGGATGCTCTACCAGGAAGATTGACTTTCAGCAAACCACGATTCCACTATGCCTTGGAAAAAACATGACCTTCGCTCAAATGCATGCCACGGTCAAGCTACACAAAGGGAGCATATTTTGGTGCCATTCAATTGATCAAAACTTTGACAGCCTCCGTGAATGCTACTCCATAGAGGAAGTTGTCGTTGCAGTCATGAATCAAACACAATTTCTCTCACATTTTCCTAGGCTCTCTGGAATGGAGTTAACCTAGAGCTACCAGCTCATATACAAAGAAATAAAACAGAGATGTGCGCGCACACACCAGTTTTTCTGGTTCACTACAATCACACAATTACACATGAGAGGATTCTTATGCTTTGATACCACAATAAATACATAAGTGTCCTGAGACACGTCATTTTATTAATCAGAAAAAATAATTACATAATTGATTTGCAAGAGCTTACACCCTAACTACCAAACACTCTTGCAATGAGCTTATCTATAAGCTCCATGTTCTAACTACCTCTAATTATGGATCACTTATTAAATAATAAGTGTCCATTTACATTAAATGCTATTCAAACCAACTAGCTAACTAATCTCCTATAATAGAGCCTAAGATACGACACATTTGGAGAGTCATATCTAGTTACAACAATATGCTAATTCTAAAAGTCTCCATTAAATAATTAAACATTCTAGAATAATAATTATTAATTTAATATCTTAAATTAATAATTATTTTATTCTAATTTTATTCTAATTTTATAACCTATGATAAAATTGTATTTTTGGATCATCTAACAATCCTTTAGCAAATCTAAGATTAAGAGATTTTGTTTTCTCAATGTCTTTTCTAAGTCCCACATTTTCACATTCTAACATTTCATGATGTTTTTCCCTTTCAGCCAGTTGAAATTGCAGGGTATCAATAATCATATTTTTCTCTTTTAAACAAATTTTGAGTTTAGAAATATCTTCATAAGGCCTTCTTCATCTATAACATCCGTGAAATCATTATCTTCAAAAGCCATTAAAAGTCTATAATTATTACCTCGTTCATCTTCATCACTATTTGAGAGTCCATCCTTGTCTTCATGAGTGTAGTAGCTTTTCTTACTTACATTTTGTTTCTTGTTCCATCTAACAAGTTCCTTACCTTTGTCAAGCTTGTCTTTCTGAGGAGACTTGGCAGCATAGTGATCGACTCTCCACAAGCAAAGCATTTGAAGGGTAACTTACCTGTGAATCTTCCAGCATCCCGTTGAAGGTTCTTGACAAAATTTGATTCCTCCTCTTCTTCTAGCATATGTTCTAACTCGTAGTAATCTCCTTTACTTGAAGCCTCGAATACAGCTTCTCTCCTGTTTGAAGGTCCTCCTTTCCTCATTTCGTAAGTGGTTAGAATTCCGTGTAGCTGTGGCATGGTAATTTTTTGTAGATTCTCCTTTTCTTCTATTGCAGAAACTTTTGATTCAAACTTAGGAGACAAAGATCTTAGAACCTTTTCAACCACAACCACCTCTTTTCTTTCTTCACCCAAGTTTTTCATACAATTAACAATCTCATCTATTCGTAGGAAATAGTTAGCCGCACTTTCATCATTCTACATTCTGAGATTTTCATATTCGATTCTAAGGGTTTGAAGTTTTTCTCGTTTTACCTATTCATCTCCTTCATAGCTCAGAACAATCTTGTCCCATATTTCTTTTGTGGTTTTGTACTGCATAACCTTGACGAATTTGGATTGAGATAGACATCCTAATAGAGTATTTACAGCCTTTGCATTTGTTTCAAACTGCTTCTTCTCAGTCGGATCTATGGGAGTTGTTGATGTAAAAGTGCACCCTGTATCTATGATATCGTAGACTTTTGTACCAAGAGATTGAAGATAGGCAATGACTCTTACCTTCCAATAGACGAAACTGGTCCCATCAAAAATTGGTGGCCTGATCGATGCTTCTCTCTCGTAGTTGCTCATGATGATAGATCTTCCTTCAAGCGATCAAGCTTCTTCTGAAGGACCTGCTCTGATATCAATTGTTGGAAATAATACTGAGAGGGGGGGGGGTGAATCATTATTATCAAACTCTTATCAATTTATACAAATATTTTTACATCTCACAATTGAAACTTGCATATACCTTCAAAATTTATAATTTAATTTATTCTTCAGATGTTTGTCATTAATCTGTATGTGAGAACCATAGAATAATGAGCAGGAACACAAAATAAATAGTCACACCAAGGAACACAAGATGTAAGGTGGAAACCCAATGTGGGTGAAAACCACCTGCTGCAATATGTCTCTATATTCTTTCAATTAGAAACTTCTTCTTACAATGATTTCGTACTGGTGCAGTCTTTTACCACTATGCAGGCTGCAACCTGCAGAGAGCTACAATGCTCTCTTGTTTTCCAGCTTCCTCTGGAAGGGAGCTACAACCCCCTTAGCTCTTGTACTAGCTGAAATACTAGTACGTAGGTGCTGACCTACAGAGGGCTACTACCTTCTCTTTCCTTGGAGGGACCACGTTTCATCAATTTTCAAACTGGATCCAAAACATCATGTACATGTGCATCACCCAATCACCTTTAAACAAATAACTTCTCAGAATGCAGTAAATAGAAGATAACACTAGTAACCAGACACCAGTTCAAACCTAGATCTCTGTAGAAATAGATAAAAGACAGCTAAAATATATTTCGAGAAAGGTTCGCAACTTCACCGAAGGAAACCTGCGGATATCCGAACTTCTGCCGTGACGAGTATGCGCAAATCTGCACCTACTCCTTCTCTAGTTTTGCGCACCTCTGCACTGTACCGTTGTCGCTCTCTTCAGTAGATCTGACTGATAATTCTTCGGTTTCTCCTTGATTTAGTTTCAACTATGTCTCACCAACCGATTATCAGAAGTTCATATCTTTCTCTTCTTAATATTTTCAACACCTATGATTAGCCAAATGATCTCCTTTCCTTTTTATAGGCTAGGCCTCACTCAAAACCATGGACCAAAACCATTCAGAAACAATACCACAGACCCAATACTTGGGTTCAACTCTTTTGGATGCAATACCACAGACCAAAACCATAGGATCAAAAACTTTTGGACTAATACCATGAACCAACCATAAGATTTTCCATGTGCGTGTGCTTTTCTCTGCATGAAAGTGCATGAAAGTTTCTATGTAGAAAGGAACTTTTCTTTGCATGAAAGTGCGTGGACTTTTCTCTGCATGAAAGTGTGTGAACTTTGTTGCGCTATAATTTATCATCTGAGATGAGTGGGTTGCCATCAAGTACAACATATGTGTCATAATTCCAACAAGAGCATGAAAATGTAACACACTGAGATCACTCCCAAGGAGTTGAGGAGAAGGACCAAGAAGACGAAGTGATGGTAAAGGTGAGGACCACATGCAAACTCCATCAGGTGCATGATCATCTTGAGGGTAAGTATGGTAAGTAAAGGACATCTTTCCACGTACACCTCTTAGTTGAGTTTGTAAGACTACTTGCCAATGTCATATCATTAGGCCTTCTATAACATGCATGTGTGCAAACACAAAAGTCATTTCATGAGTTTCCTCTACATGTGTTGCTTCATTTTTGCTTGTTTGACCAATTATCGTCTTCAACATGTTTACTATTATCTCATGCTTGCGACCTTATTGTGATGTTAAGGTTTGTGTATGAGTTGGGTTCGCTATGTAAAAATATATCGTGTTCACACATGATGTTGTAAGTACTGTCAATCAAGTGTCGTCATGGTCATCCAAAGGTCTATCTGAAATGTCACTCTTGTCACTTTCACTATTATATTGTCTTGCAGTGAGTCACACTCAGACATGTTGTCTTATTGGTTTGACGTGTCTTGTCATTGAGTCATCTTGAGTGTATGTTTGCAAGGTCATGTATACACCAGTTCACTTACTCACACACTTAGCCATTATTTTGAAAATCTGTAGATCGGACCACCCTCCATCAGTTGAGCCTCCATTGAGCTACATTGCACAGTCTCAGTCCTTAGTGATCAAGAATTATTTCCGAGAACTGCGTAGAGGTTGAGGTTGCCCTCTAGGCAGTCTGCACTGCGCAATTATGGAATCAACCCGCTTAACTATCACTCAAAACAATATAGAAGTTACCCAAGAAACTATCTCAGTCTATGCTTCCCACAATACTATACATCAAGCCTCCTACTGGTCAATGAAAGAATTTGACTTGGGTAGTGACCGAGGGCTTCACTCCTCCTAAAAATTGCGCAGAAGCTACTGGTCAGCTTGCTTGCACTACCTGAACAAATTGCACAGGCAATAGGGACATGAACCTGCTGCCTGTCACTACACTGTCTCTGGAAATTATGTAGTTTTGTCAGTTAGTCCTCCTACTGGCCTACCTGCCACTCCTCTTGAAAATTGTGCAGTTTTCTAAGACAATTCGCCTCTTTCCCGACACCTCACTTAGCTAGGAAACTGCACAAAAATGTCTTGCATGACTACCACCTAGATCTGTGCAGTTTTGGCCAGCCAGCTCCCACAGCGCACTCCTCGCCTCCTTTGGGAATCTCTACATTTTTCACTATGAGTATCTCCCGTTTCATGCACTGCCTTCCCTAGTAAAACTACGCAATTCTACCTTCTAGCTAAGTTATTTTTGTCCCAATCTGCTCAACCCAATCTCTTAGTGACCTCTGTACAGTTTTTCCCGATAGTGCCTTAGAGCCTCACATCCTAGCCTGGCATGTGCTTTGCGCTATTTCAGAGCCTTCTCCTCTCTATTGGTCACCTGCACTTGGAAACAAAAGGAAATGCACCATGGTAGACTAGTGGATTTCTAGATTTGATGTCCTCTCATCATGAGTGATTGCAGGGACAAGTACATGGATAAGACATGTTGCAATGACAAATGAGATGAAAAAGGAGCACATGGTAGAAGGCTTGCTCACAGTTGGACAAACACATGAATAATATTAAGTAACAAGCGAAGGAGGCACATGCACATACATGAACCATTAAGTGAACACCAAGAACATTAAAGACTTCATGCATCCTGCCATGCAGAGGTGAAGCTATGGTACACCAGCAACACACTCATCACTCAACAGCACAATGGCTTGACACAAACAACATAACCAACATGTGCATACCAATAGTGTCATGTCGAGTTGTGCCATGAATTGTCTCTGCCACATCACTACTTTGGGTCATCACTGTGTAACCAATGTAATGTAACGAGTCGTCTAGGTCTTATCCATGTAATGGAAGTGCAAGAGACCCATGGATGAAGCCAAAGAGTCGTGTAGGTCAAATAGTCATGAGGGAAGTCTAACAATCACAAGGGTCAATCTCACCCTTGGCTATATATACCCCTCATTTGTACATGCAAAAGACTTTTCACCTTGGCTCCTTCCACATATCCATGACAGTCTGTAGTCCTTTCTCTTTGTGGAGTGAGTAGTGGCTCCAAGACCCCATTATCAGGGTTACTGATGTATGGTTTACGAATGTGTCTTGGAAATTTCTCTTAATTAAAAATCCTTTTAACATGCTATCACATTTTCACACATGTATTGTATTTGTTTGTAAGACTATTCTTTGGACGCTTCTAATGTATGTTGCTTTAACTTGTACTACGCTAGTTGAACTATTTTTGTTTTTTGACTGCATATGCTATTGGAAATGTGTTGTTTCACTTGTTAACCCTATCTCACCTATGTGGACTACTCCCCTAGACATTTGACAGATTAATTCTTGTAAACTTGTTTATAACAATTGTCGCACTCATGTGGACTATTCCATTGGGTGTTGTATGTGCTATCTGTTCACTTTGTGTTTGTGACTACTGCATTGGTGTGGACTACTCTGCCGGAACTTGCGCATGTCCTGTTGTGTTGTGTGTTTCTAACAGAGTTGTGAGTATTCCCTTTCGACTTGAGACTCACTCTTACCCTCTCCCTTTGCAGTCAAAGAACTTAGACACAAGTTACACTAAGCACTCATCAGGCACATGAACCTCACTATTTGAAGACTAAGTATACCACTCACATGTGCTAACAAGCAAGATCTAAGGCATACCTTTAAGATAATGGCAAGTGGGCCATCACACCAAATGAGAATCCTACACCAAATGATGTGAGGTCTAGTTGGGACTTCATACTGGTGAGATCCCCTGAAAGTTGGCGGGTCCAGTGCCATCAACAAGATCTAAAACTTCTCTAAACCAACATATAGCTTGACCTAAGGGAGTAGAACCAACACTAGTCTCAGAAGAGAAATATGCCAAGTAAGTATATCAATCCCTACTCTTTATAGAATCTGTAAAGCCTAAAAAATGATGCAATAATGAGACCAATTTGAAGATCGTTTGAAGCCAAAATGATTGAGCTCTAAAATTTGTAAGGATGATGTGTTGAGGCACTATCTGTTTGCATCCTAATGATGCGATAGAGAAGAATAATTTAGATTCTCTCAGTTGATGACCAATTTCACTCAAGTAAAGAAGGTCCCCAAATCTATTAGCCATATCGAACAGTGGGTCAAATCAAGGTGTGCATGAGGCTCATCTTGGATTAGATGTTCTGGAAGTGATGTCGAAAGGGCTGAATCTCGAGTAGTTCTAAGGATCCATATCCTTTGTTGATTTGAGGTCGAAGCGCTGGTCGTAAATTGAAACTGGGACCCGAGAATCGCACCAAGAAGTAAGTATATGTGCTAGTGATCTCAGCCTCCTCCCATCTTAATAGGAAGTGAATGTCTAAAGTTTTCTTCACCACATTGAATATCATAACCTTGGTTTTATCGAGGTTGACCATCAATTGTCGAAGATCACAAAACAAATCTAAGGCATCCAACTTCCTCTATAATCCTTATGGGGACGAGGAAAGGAGAACCTTGTCATTAAAAAAGAGTAAAATAGATATCAGAACATGCCAAAGGTAGCCATCGGTGTCCTAGGTATTCTCATGTAGAAATGTGTCTGACTCATCAATGTAGATCCCAAACACGGTAGGGGACAATGGACAACCCTGCTTAACCCCAATAGTGCTATGGATGAAATCGAACATCCCATTAGCCATGCAAAGGTGACCAAGGATGGACTCATATAGGAAAGTAATAGTTGTCAATGGGGTCACTCAGATGCCAATATCTCCAAGTCTCTAGAGTAAGGCTTCCCTCGAAACATAGTCAAAAGCAATATAAAAATCTATGGAAATTTCGAGAGGGGGATGTAGAATATGGGGCATTCATATTGGTTGTTTGAAATTATGATTTTGTTTATTTTAGTAGATTCTGCAGTCCCCTTATTTCAACTTCTTGTCTAGGAATCCAATTCATTTAGATTACGTCATTCTTCTGGGTTTATTGCTATCTTTTTTGTCACATGACATCTAAGGGGTGTTATAATAACCAAGATATTGTCCAAAAAATTACATACATAGTTTTAAATAGAGGAGGAATGACTTGTTATAGAGTTTTATGAACCCAACTTTCAGACTACCAAGTGAGTCCATCATCAGGGGATGTGAGAATAGATATTCTAAAGATATTCATGATGTCTCCAAGAGCTATATTTTAATATTCTTATAATATAATATTTTTATATATATATATATATATTATATTATTTATTATAGATATTATATATATTATATTATATATATCTATTATATTATTATTATATATATATATTATGCGGTTATCTAAGAATGGGGGCATCTCCATAGTTTGTTATTTTTATTTTACTCATTTTTATAATCCATTCGTTTGTGATTAATAATTATTTGTTTAATATTATTTTTTTTTTTACACATGCCCAATTAACCCTATTATTAACCAATTTGTTTCAGTACTAATTGTTGAGAATTATTATTATTGTTCACTAATTCATTATTATTTATTAATTAATCAATGCTTCATTATTATTAATTTGGTAATTAATTAATATTTGTTTAATCATGCCCTAATTCTCCCTAATTAGTTAACGGTTGTTGAGTATTATTATTTTACACATTAACTAATAATTTGTTTAACTAATTAATTAATTTATCTATTAATTAATTTGTTTACATAATTAACTAACTTGTTTAATTGATTCCTTATAGTTTTATATATGATTCCTATTGAATATTTTCTAACTGTTTTAACATGAGTTGTTACCACTATATGTTTAATTTAAATACATGTGTTACCATGCTTTTATAATTAATAGGTTATGATTTAACTTATTTTATTAATATCAAATGATTGGTTATGAAATAACCAATTATTCGATTTATATGTTTATTTATGTTTTTGTTTTGTTGTTTGAGGAGGATGATATATAATGTTTCCTTGTTGAGTTGATTTATATTTACTTAATATTTTAATGATAGACGATGGATTAAATTATTAGAAAGGATATGATTTAATTATTGGTTCTTTAAAATATGAAGTAAAGGTTTCCAGGTGTTGCTTAGTTTTAATCCATCATCTCAGTTCAAGTTGTTCTTCCTTTTTTCTATTTCAATGGCTTCTTCGATTTTCCTTTTAAGATAGTGGTCTTAATTTTTAACTAGTTTGGCTTCTTCCATGTACATGTAATGAGAAGAGTGAGCATGTTCTACTATGGCAATTTTGAGGTCCTTTCCCTTCTTAAGTTAGCAGTGTGTTCTTTAATTCTAATGTTGAGAGTTTCACCTATGTATTCTTTTCTGCATGAGAAAGAAATAACATAAACACCTTTTTGAAGGTTAGGGTTTATGGGATCCTTTATTGGGTCGAATAATTGTGTGATGGTGTTGGAAGGGGTGAAGGGTATATTAATGTTGTGTTTATTAAGAATTTTAGTAATTTTATCACTGGTGCCTTTTATGTACAGATGGGAGACCTTAGGAGTTGATGAATTTTTATCTTTGATATCATTATTATTCTTGTTTAATGATAGGTGCATGGCTTTCTTAATGGTATTCCTATTATAGCCATTTAATTCAAACACATTGTGAAGATGGCTGAGCTCATCTTTTAAATGGTTGGGATCAGATATTATGGCCGCCCTAGTGGTTAAGGTCTTAATGATGCCAATATTCTCTTTAGGGTGGTGATGAGAATTTACTTGAAGGTATAGTCCTATATGGGTTTTATTTCTATAGATATGGAAACCAAGTGACCCATATTTTTTTGGTTAGAAG
Source organism: Pinus taeda (assembly GCA_000404065.3). Classification (NCBI taxonomy): domain Eukaryota; kingdom Viridiplantae; phylum Streptophyta; class Pinopsida; order Pinales; family Pinaceae; genus Pinus; species Pinus taeda. The sequence goes on from APFE030988185.1 coordinate 61,842, forward strand.
GATATCAAAGAAGGGAAGTTGGTTATTATTTTCAATTTCAATAGTAAATTTTATATGGCCAGAAACAATATTTAAGTGATTGAGGAATAGGTCAAGTTTTTATTTTCCATGACTCCATTTGGAAAATATGTCATCCACAAACCTTTTCCATTCTTCATAGGTGTATGGAAATGACCTAAGAGGCTTATGTTCGAAGTGTTCCATGAATATGTTGGCAACTATGGGGGATAGAGGAAAGCCCATAGCCACACCATGGGTTTGTTCATAAATTTTATCTTTGAAGCTGAAGTAAGAGGATTTTAAGCAAAGCTCCAGAAGGTCCACAATTTCTTTGTCTGTGATGTTTCTCATGATATTAATAGTTCCATCAATAGGAATCATAGTATAAGGGGATATAATGTCAAAGTTAACCATAAGATCATCATCCTTCATTTCCATGTTATTAATCCATTAAGCAAAAGAATATGAGTCTTTAATATAAGAAGGGGTATTACCAGACAGGGGTTTATGTTTTTTGGCCACTCTTTCTGCTAGAAGGTAAGTAGGGGAACCTATGGTATTGACTATAGGTCTGAGAGGTAGGTTAGGTTTATGGACTTTAGGATCACCATAAATTCCAGGAGTAATGGAACTTTTAGGGATGATTTTCTTTTTTGTGATGTCATCAAGAGATTATTCTTTGATTTTCTTAATTACTTCCTGCATAATTTTCTCACTCGGATCCAAAATAATGAATTTATAACAACCAATGTTATTTAGATGTTCCTCTATCTTATTCTCATAATCAATTCTATTCATGATTACAGTTGCATTGCACTTATCAGCCTTTTGGATGACTATGTTTCTATTCTTCCTAAGGTTGTTTAATGGTCTTTTTTCTTCTAAGGATATGTTATATACAGGAGGTTTAGAAGTTCTAAGAATCTTAGCAATATCTTGTCTGATTTCTTCACTTTTTGCTATATATAGGTTTTTAATAGCTACTTCAATATTATTGATGACCTCCTCCATAGGTATTTTGTTAGGGGTTATAGAAAAATTTAGACCCTTTCTTAAGATGGATTCAGTTGCATGATCTAGGAGGATATATGATAAGTTAATGAAATCGACATTATCTGATTTCGGTCTTTGATTGGGATGTATGGTTCTAGTTTGTGAATAAGAGAAGCCAGTATATGGGCTGATGTTTTCTACATTTTTTCTCGCGAGTGATCTATATTCTTGCGTGTTATTGATATTATGTTTCATATCTAATTGAGAACTGTGAGCAACATTGTTAACAGCTGCATTGAGAGGATGCATTCTGGTGCTCATTGTATGTACATTAATTATGTTTCCACATGGTGATTGGTCCTGCATATTTCTGTACATGGTGGATAGATCATTTAAAACCATGTTGCTATCTTGTTCTGCATTATTACCTCTCGAAGATCTATGAACAGGATCTTCAAAAATGGACTGCCTCCTCGAATGTGTGCTAGAGGTAACCACACTATTTCGGAAAGGTTGTGTGTTTATGTATTCTGGTAAAGCATTGTTAGGGACTTGATTACTGTTAGAAAACTCTAAACTCATTATATCTACACTAATTTTTTTACCAAACATTGATCTGTCCTACTTGATGGTGCCCTTTATACCTAAGCTACTCTTCTGGGTTGGCAGACCTATCCTAACCACACTGCTCTTATATTGTTCTGCATTGTTACCATTCAGTGATCTCTCCTGCAAGATGGTGGAACCCTTTATACCCATGCTGCTCTTCTGGTTTGGCAGACCTGTCTTAACCACGCTGCTCTTATATTGTTCTGCTTTGTTACCATTTAGTGAACTATGAGCAAGATATGTATGGTAATTAAAACTGGATTTCCTTCTCGAGTGCATTCTAGAGAAACCATTAATATTATCAACGTTATTCATTATGGATAAACAACCCTTAATGAATAATGTTGATATTATTAACGGTTTCTCTAGAACGCACTCTAGAAGGAAATCCAGTTTTAATTACCATACATATCTTGCTCATAGTTCACTGCATGGTAAGAACGCAAAACAATATAAGAGCAACATGGTTAAGACAAGTCTGCCAACCCATAAGAGTAGCGTGGGCATAAAGGGTTCCACCATCACGAAGGATAGATCACTGAATGGTAACAACGTAGAACAATATAAGAGCAGCGTGGTTAAGACAAGTCTACCAACCTAGAAGAGTAGCGTGGGTATAAAGGGCACCATCACACAGGACAGATCAACATTCAGTAAAAAAATTAGTGTAGATATAATGAGTTTACAGTTTTCTAAAAGTAATCAAGTTCCTAAAAACATTTTACGAGAAAACTTAAACACAAAACCTTTCAGAAACAAAGTGGTTACCTCTAGCACACATTCCAGGAGGCAGTCCATTTTTAAATATCATGTTCAGAGATCTCTGAGAGGTAATGCCACAGAACAAGATAGCAACATCATTTTAAATGATCTCTCCACCATGTATAGCAATGCACAAGAGAAATCACCATGTCGAAACATAATTAATGTAGATACAAGGAGCACAAGAATGCATCCCCTTAGTGGAACAGTTAACAGTGTTGCTCACAATTCTCAATTAGATATGAAGCATAATGTCAATAACACACAATAATATAGATCACTGGAGGGAAAGAGTGCAGAAAACAGGAGCCCATCTACTGGCTTCTCTCATTTAGAAACTAGAACCATACATTCCAATCAAAGACCGAAATGAGATAATGCCGAGGTCATTAACTTATCAGATATCCTCATACATGATGCAAAGTAATCCATCCTAAGAAAAGGTCTAAATTTCGCTATAATCCCTAACAAAATACCTATGGAGGAGGTCATCAGTGATATTGAAGTAGCTATTAAAAACCTAGATATAGCAAAAAGTGAAGAAATCAGACAAGATATTGCTAAGATTCTTAGAACTTCTAAACCTACTGCATCTAACATATCCTTAGAGGAAAAAAGATCTTTAAACAACCTTAGGAAAAATAAAAAGATTGTCACCTTAAAGGCTGATAAATGCAATTGTAATCATGAATAGAATTCATCATAACAATAAGATGGAGGAACATCTAAATAACAGTGGTTGTTATAAAATGATTAGTAAAGATCCCAGTGATAAAATTGTGTAAGAAGTAATTAAGAAAATCAAAGAATCATCTTTGGATGACATCACAAAAAAGAAAATCATCCCTAATAGTTCCATTATTCCTAGAATTTATGGTGTTCCTAAAGTCCATAAACCTAACATACCTCTGAGAGCTATAGTCAATACCATAGGTTCTCCTACTTACCTTCTCACAAAACACCTGGCCGAAAAAACTTAGACCACTATCTGGTAATACCCCTTGTTATATAAAGACTCATATTCTTTTGTTCAATTGATTAATAACATAGAAATGAAGGATGATATTATGGTTAGCTTTGACATTGTATCTCTTTATACTATGATTCATATTCATGAAGCTATTAATATCGTGAGAAACATCACTGAAAAAGAAACTGTGGACCTTGTGGAGCTTTGCTTAAAATCCTCTTACTTCGGTTTCAAAGGTAAAATTTATGAACAAACCCATGGTGTGGCTATGGGCTCTCCTCTATTCCCCATACTTGCCAACATCTTCATGGAACACTTTGAACAGAAGGCTCTCAGGTCATTTCCATACACTCGTGAAGAATGGAAAATATTTTCCAATGACATATTTTCAAAATGGAGTCATGGAAAATAAAAACTTGACCTATTCCTCTATCACTTAAATAGCCTTTCAGTATAAAATTTACTCTTGAAATTGAAAATAATAGCGAGATTCACTTCCTTCATATCCTTCTAACCAAAAAATATGGGTCACTTGGTTTCCAAGTCTATAGAAAGAAAATCCATACAGAATGATGTCTTCATGCAAATTCTCATCACCACCCTAAATAGAATATTGGCATCATTAGGACCTTAACCACTAGGGTGGCCAGAATATCTGATCCCAAACATTTAAAACATGAACTCAACCATCTTCACAAAGTGTTTGAATTAAATGGCTATAATAGGAATACCATTAAGAAATCCATGCACCTATCATTAAACGAGAATAATAATGATATCAAAGATGAAAATTCATCAACTCGTAAGGTCTCCCTTCCATACATAAAAGGCACCACCGACAAAATTACTAAAATTCTTAATAAACACAACATTAATGTATCCTTCACCCCTTCCAACACCATAAACCCTAACCTTCAAAAAGGTGTTTATGTTATTCCTTGCTCATGCTGAAAAGAATACATAGGTGAAATAGGTAGGTCTCTTAACATTAGAAATAAAGAACACACTCCTGACTTAAGAAGGGAAAGCACCTCAAAATCAGCCTTAGCACAACATGTTCACTCCTTCTCTCATTACATTTTCATGGAAGAAGCCAAAATAGTTAGAAAAGAAGACCACTATCTTAAAAGGAAAACCAAAGAAGCCATTGAAATAGAAAAGAGGAAGAACAACTTGAACCGAGATGATGGATTAAAACTAAGAAACACCTAGAAACCTTTACTTGAGATACTAAAGAACCAATAATTTTTTTTCTAAATTTGACTAATTCTATTGATGTAACAAAAATAGTACAAGGAGGCACCTGCCTTTGTAGAGAAAGTCCCAAATTATGCAATGTTTAACAACAAAAAACTAGAAAGAGACTGCCTGCACCGGGGAAACCAGTCCAAAACTATAAGAGTTTGTTGGCCATGCAGGGGTAACACCCTGTAGTGTCAGAGTGAAACAAATTTTTGAACAATCATCAAAATTGACAACATTGCATAAAAAAAAACTAGAATAGACCCATAGTAATGGGAGCAAGGAACCGAGAACCTTAAAAATTTGACTAGCTAGGTGTCATTGGGAGGAGGAGTTTCCTCCACTATTAGACACCTATATTCCTCCATGTCATCCTCTGCATCCTGATTATCTCTCGGTGTTTCTTCCATGTTCTTGAAGCGGCCTATATTGGTGTGTCCTAGAGCCAGTTCTATGCACAAGATACTTCCCTACTTTTGTACATCCTTGAGTTGCTTCCAGGGGATTTTCTCTTGCTGGTGGTGGTCTGCACCTGAGTATTGTGGGCTAGGTCTTCAGAGTTTTGTGGCTCCTCTCTAAATGCCACCGAGATGGTCAATATTATGCATGGACGTTTGAGCATGCAACCAAATTGAAATTGTGCAGAATGACTGGGTTGTAGAGAAAAAAAGAGGTAGTAGGAGGCTAGGTAGCAACATCAACAGGCCAAGGACCTGCATTCTGAGCCCGGCCCCGACCACTGTGAGTGGTTGGGTAGTGTCCAAAGAAGTGAGCCATCGAAGGGGAGGATGACTCAGAGGGGGAAGACATAGAGAGGGACAAGGAGGGGGGCTAAATTGTTCTTCCTCTACTACTACCCCTCTTGCAGCACATTCGATGACGCAAACGAGGTATGATCACCTAGGAAAAACTAAGCGGATGGGGGCAAGAAGGAGCAATGCTAAAGAAGGAGTGGTGAGTGGGAATAGAAGGACTTGTAATCAGCTATTCGTAGACGAGATTCAAGACCGAAGAACCAGTCTGAAGGCAACATAGAAGACTCTGCAAGAAATGTGCATCATCCACCATCTCAATGCAGCACAAAACTTGGCAGTGTCTACCCATTTTCGTGCGCGAGCTAGGCTCTACAACAGTAGGGAGACAATTGCAATTCAAAGGAGGCAGAGCGGAGGTAATATGGTTTGAAGATGCCATCTTAATAACCATATTCATGAAGCCTCGACCCACGCAATGCATTAATATGCCATTAATTTCGGCGGTGACCCTCTAGGTAGAAGCGTGGGTGGCAAGGTGGCCTCACCACTTGCCAACCCAAGCTCGCTGCATAGTACCAACATACTTAAACGTCCGCATCCAGGAGTTCTACATCATTCTGCACAAGATTAGTGGATTCCTATAAATGAGAGTTATCATTTAAAATGTCAAGCGAGCCTCAGTTTAGAACTCGATCACTGTCTACCCCAAGATTTGCCAGGAGATCTACCACTTTCCTGCCTTCCCTTTTGACATGCTTGAATGTGATTCCTCTATTGGTTAATAGCCACTATTCTATGAAATCTAAATGAGCTGATAATCCCTAGCTACAGGCTACTTTGTGAGTAGGTGTCCCTTGAAGAATTTGATTGGCCATGTTGATAAGGATCTGTGAGACTCCTTCAATTACAATAGGAAAGAATCTGTGCTTTTGAGCTAAGAAAAGTGTCTGCCATAGTCCTTCTAGTTTAGCTGAATTGTTCGTGTCCCATTCTGTTGAGCCAAGGAAGCGTAGGAGTGGTTTGCCTCCATAACCTGCCATGCCTGGGTTACCTTTGGAGGCTCCATCAAAATTTAATTGTATCATTCCTTGGGGAGGAGGCTGCCATTTGCTTGGTAATTTGGGATTTTGAGAAGTGTTGCTGGCATTCTCATGTGTTTGGATGATCTGAAGATGCCAATTCTCCAAGATTTTCTGCTGCTGAGGAAGGGTAGGAAAGTCAAACTCATGTCACTTTTGAAGCGCTAAGGTTTCCTAAAGATTGTTGAAGAAATTAATCCATATGTTATCTAGAGGTGTACATTGATTCTTAAAAATGTGTCTGTTTCTTTCTTTCCATAGTGTCCAGATGAGAAGGCCTGGAATAAGTTTCCATAGAGAGTTTAGCAACATACTCTTGTAAGGATTGATTTCCTAGTTACGGATGGTGTCTGTAATATCCCCTATTACTCTGCATCTTTTTTGACATCTAAAGCTGGTTTTTTCCCATAGTTTGTTGGCTAAATGGCATGTGTCCGTAAGATGTTGCATGGTCTCTTCCTGTTGGTTGCAATTAGGACAACTTGAGGGTCCCTGGAAATTTTTTTTCCTTAGATTGTCCGAGGTGAGTATCCTTTTTTGATGTAGTAGCCAGAGAAACGTCGAAATCTTGGGCCAAATTCCGAGAGACCAGATTTTGTCCCAAAGAGGGTCTTTTGAATCTTAATTGCTAATCAAAATATTGTATGCCTCCCTAGTGGTAAAAATCACACGTGGTGTGTACCCCCATCTCAAAATGTCCTTCTTGTCTGAGAATATAATTTTCCTGTTCATGAGTTGTGTATCAATCGCATTGTGGATTTGCTTTGTTGCTTGTTTGATAATTTGTGCCACTTTTAGCCATTGTCTATATCCCTAGTTGAGGGTTAGAATCTAGTGCTGATTAAATTTTTCCTTCTGTTGCATGGCCCAATCATATTTTTGTGGAGGTTTGAACAAGTTGCTTAGCCTGGGTCATTTTTGCCAAGAGTTAGCCCAAAAACAAGCATTTCTACCATCTCTGATTTCCCAGAAATTGTACTTATGAATCATGTCGCTGTGTTGTCTCACTGCATTCCATATTAAGGAGTCCTTTTCAGTGGACAGAAGTCTAATTAAATCTTCTAGCGGTCTATTATTTGCATATTTGGCAATCCAAAATATAGCCCACGGTGTGTGTGGAGTTGAGAGCCATTTTCACCATATCCTAGCTCCCATAACTGCATTGCTATGTTGAGGATCTTGGAGATCCGTACCTCCATATTTTTTTGGAAGGAAAACTATCGTCCATTTCACCAATGCCCATTTACGATTTTGGCTTGAGGATCCCCATAGAATGTTACGCTGTAAATTTTTGATCCTCTTAAGCACCCATTTTGGTGTCACCAAAATAGAAAAAATATATAAAGGCATCAATTATAAAATGAATTTTACTAGCACCAACTGATTATCAATATTGAGGGCCCTATAGGTCTAGGAGGAAAGGTGGGCTTCAATTTTTTCAAGGAGCAATTGCCATGAGGCATGTTTTAGTGCTAAATCAGTCAAAGGGGTGCCTAGATACTTTGCGGGTAGAGAAGCTACAAAGAATCCAAGAATGTGGGTTATAGAGGATTGTGTAGTGGAGGGAATGTGAATAAGAAAATTTGGGATTTTTTAGTGTTAATGCTCGCTCGAGATGCTTCCTCAAGAAGGGATTTAAACATAAATGCTTCCTGAACTCAAGGGTGCCCAAACAACATGTTGTCATCCACAAACAGATGATGAGTGATAGTTTGGGAGTCATGGACTAAAATACCTCTTAGTTGTTGTGTTTGAAGAGTGTTCTTGATTATACAGCCTAACCATTCGGCCATTAGCGCAAAAAGAAAGGGAGAGATGGGATCTCCTTCATGAATGCCTCTAAAGGGGTGGAAATGATGAGAAGGAATGCCATTTATCAATATCGAGAAAAAACTAGAGGAGACAAGATTCATTACCCATCTGACCCAATGAGGAGAGAATCCAAAGGCTGTAAGCATTTTTTGAATTTAGATCGAGCTTAACTTGTCAAAAGCTTTAGAGAGATCAATTTTGAGAAGCATACCTACTTTTTTGTTGTGCTTTAGTGAATGAATGATCTCATGAGTGAGGATGATGTCATCAATGATTTTCCATCCTTCTACGTATCGTGATTGTTCTGGCTATGTGAGCAACAGAAGCAGCGGTTTCAGACGGGAAGAAATGACTTTGGATATGACATTGTAGATAACATTGCAGAGAGCTATTGGCCTGAATTTGTCCCAAGTAATAGAGTGCTCTTATTAAGGAACGAGTGCAATAAAGGTGGCATTTAGAGATAGAATCAACCCATGAAAAGTCCTAGTTTCTTCCACAACCTACCAAACATCCACTTTGATGAGATCCCAAAACTTATGAAAGAAGTTGGAGGTAAAACCATCATGTCTAGGAGCTTTACCATCCTTGAGTTGATTCATTGTTGATTGGACTTCCTGTAGAGTAACTGGGTGAAGGATTAAATGATTATGTTCTTCCGTTATGATTTTAGGGATGTGCTAGAGAATCCTTTCTATAACTGGTTGTCTGTTGATTTGTGGTTCCTAATGAACATTTTTGAAATGCTTGAGGAGCTCTCTTTTGATATGATCATGTTCTTCTAGCCTTTCTCCTTGCTGATTCTGAATTTCTATAATGTTGTTGTGCATTCTCCTCTGTATGGTGGTGCGGTGAAATAATTTCATATTTCGCACTCCCTCTTTTAGTCATCTAACTCTAGATTTTTACTTCAATAGGATATCCTCTTGCTTTCTTCTTTCGTCCAACTCATTTTGAAGGTTCTGTCCCTTTTCCGCGAATGCTTCTATCCTTCCTTCATTAATTATTTTATGTTGAAGGTTCATCATTTCTTGTGCTAGAGGTTTTTGGGCTTGAAAGATATTTCCAAGCGTCATTTGATTCCATTGCTTGATGTTCATTTTAAGATACTTAAGCCCCTGTTGAAATTGACACATTTTTTTTCCTTTAGGGGGAATGAAGCTTTTCCAGACTGAGAGGACTATATTGGCGAATTCTGGATCTGTGAGATAGAATGCTTCAAAATGGAAGGGTCTCCGTGTGGACTTGCCAGGTCTTTGCCATTGAAGAGATATGGGCCAATGGTGTGATCTGGATAGAGGCAAGATTGAGTGAGTAAAGTTTCCTCCTAAATGAATGGCATTGTTAGATAATAAGAAACGATCCAACCGAGAGGCAATTTTCCGCAAACCTCATCTTCTATTGTTCTACATATACATTCCATTGTTAAAGGACATAGCAATGAGCCAGTTATTTTGTATAAAATCCTTGAGGTGGTTGCTTTCAATGTCTAATTTGACTCAGCCTCCATTCTTTTCCTCAAGTTTACTACTCATATTAAAGTTGCCACCTATTATCCAAAGAGGATGGATTCTGGTGGAGTTGAGCGATGCTATCGTGTTCAAGAATTCCAATTTGTTCGTGGCATCCTTGGGGAGATAGACATTGGTGAGATGTCTGTGAGCATAGGTCCCTATGATATGAAAAGTACCTTGAATGAGATTGTGAGTCATGTGGATGTTAGTGAGTGAAATAGCTTGTGTATCCCATGCTATTGCAAGTCCCCCTGAAGCTCTCAAGGCATCCAGTGCTATTGAATCGCTTCCTGGCCAAGCTTTTGAGAGAATGTCACCAAATGTATTCCTGTTACATTTTGTTTCTTACATGAAGAATATTTGAGGTTTGTCCTAATGTATCATGTTTTTGATCATTCTGTACTTCACAGGGCTGTTTAACCCTTTTAAATTCCATGATGTGAGCTTCATGGTTCAATTGGGTAGTAGTCTGTAATACTTCGTTAACTTGGAATATCTTCATCACTTCACCACCATTTCCCCAATGATGATGGTTCTTCATAGATCTATCTTTCTCCCTCGTTTCTTGGTATCTTTGGGAAAAAATTTCCCATCCCATTGACTACCGGGTTGGATCCATAAAGTTTGCTACTAATGTGCTCTAGAAAGGATTACCTCCAAACTCTCTAACTATCTATCTTGGATTTTATCAAACTCTTTCTTGCTACATGCTTGCTCAAGGCTGAATATGTCTAGATCCCCAATTTCAATGCTTTCAGGCTCCTCCTCCATATCATTGGGTTCCCTGCTTCCCTCTATGAAGTCATTTGAATGGATTGGTTCTTGGAGAAAGATATCAATTTCAATTCCATTAGAACTCCATTCTGATTCCTTATTGGGCTTGGATTTTGGGCTTACAGTGGCATGATGTGGCTTTAGTGCATTCTTTGTGTCTGAGGGTTGGATTACTGAGGATAGCTTGGGTATATTAGTAGTTTGGTTGGGGAGCTCAGAGTCATTCAATGTTGGTTGTGCCAAGATATCAAAGCTATTGTTGGTAGAGGGTATGGAGGAGATGGCGTGGAATTTCTAGAGCTTGAGGTGGGATTTTTCTTTTACACATTATTGAGTTTGGTAAATCCTTCCAAATCATGTTTTTCGAAGGAGGCATTAGTTTTGGGGGTTGCATTTAGGGGGAAATCATAGAAAACATGACCGTGGGCATGACATTTTCTACATCTGAATGGAACATGTTCATAATGTATAGGTTGAATCCATTCAAAATCATCATGATATAGACTTACCAAGTCTGGGAGTGCTTTGTCTAGGTGCATGTAGACACAGATGCGAGCATAAGAGGTGTATTGTCTAAGTTTCGTTTCTTCTGCTATCTTGACGAAGTCTCCTAGACCATTTCTTATGTCTTTTAGCGATTGTTCATCTCAGTACTTGAATGGAAGGGAATACATTTGGATCCAGACTAGAGCCCAACTGAAATCCTCTTTATCCAGGTTGAATATTTCGATCGAGTCTCTCAGATACACGCTGTGGGGTTAAAGTAGGGGCCGCCATCTAGGACTCTATTACGGTCTTCTATGCAGTTGAATATAACAGTCAAGAAACCTTTTGGTCCAAGCTGCAGGGTGACACGTCGTTTAGGTTTCCATTTGGCCGCAATCCATCATTGCACGACTTTCTCTGTCAGCTAGAAGCCGATAAATTTCCCTATGAGAGTGTGGTCCTTCATAAACTGGATTTGGGTATTGATCCAGTGACCTGGTAATTCTATCTTTGGTCACTCTGCCAAAATAGGTTTGCAAGTGGCAGAGGTCGCTTTGCAGATCTCTCTATTCCGTGTAGAATCTTGTTGCTGAGTCTAAGGCGTTGCCTCCATATCTTGTGGTGCTTTTTGTTTTCCTTGATCTGTTGGGTCAGTTTACTTTGCAGTGTTATCAGAAGCCCTTACAGTCACATTGGGAGTTCGAATCTTCGCTAATGTCATTTGGGGGAGGTGCAAGGGAATCCGTGTCAATGGGGCTATTTGTTGAATAATTCTGTTGCGAGAGGGGCTACATTGTTGTCGTTTGGTGTCGTGCAGTGTGATTCCATCGCTACAGTGTTTGCCAGAAATGCTAAGCAACCATGAAGCACCAAGCCATCCTCCAACTCAATACTTTCAAGATATTGAATCAAAGAGCCAATAATTAGCTCATATCCTTTCTAATAATTTAATCCCTCATCTATCATTAAAAGATTACATAATTATAAATCAACTCAACAAGGAAACATTATGTATCATACTCCTCAAACAATAAAACAAAAACATAAATAAACATATAAATTGAATAATTGGTTATTTCATAAGTAATCATTTGATATTATTAAAATACATTAAGATTATAACTTATTAATTATAATAGCATGGTAGCACATGTATTTAAATTAAACATATAGTCGTAATAACTCATATTAAAACAATTAGAAAATAATGAGTAGGAATCATATATAAAATTATAAGGAATCAATTAAACAAGTTAGTTAATTAAGTAAACAAATTAGTTAATAAATAAATTAATTAATTAGTTAAGCAAATTAATTAGTTAATTTGTTCAATTATTAATTACTCAAAAAAATTTGTTAATAATTAGTGAATTAATAAGGCATTGATATAAAACGAATTAATTAATTAAATTTACAAATTAATAATTAATTAAACAATTGATTAATTAATAATTAATTAATTAATTAATTAAACAAATAAATTAGTTAATTTGTTCAATTAATGAATTACTCAAACAAATTGGTTAATTAATTAGGGCATTGATTTAAACAAATTAATTAATTAAACATATAAATCAAATAATTGGTTATTTCATAACTAATCATTGGATAATATTAAAATAAATTAAAATCGAAACTTATTAATTATAATAGCATGGTAACACCTGCATTAAAATAAACATATAGTCCTTATAACCCATATTAAACATATAGAAGGTAAACAATAGGAATCATATATAAAATTATAGGGAATTACTAAAACAAGTTATTAATTATTAAAAAATTAATTATTAGTTAAACAAATTAATTAGTTAATTTTTTAATTAATTAATTATCAAAAAAAATTAATTTTGTTTTTACAAATTAATTAATTAATTAAACAAATAATTAATTAATAAACAAATTAATAAATAATTAATGATAATTAAAAAATAAAACAATAATTTGAATATTAACAAACTTAGTGGAGATTGGCCGATGAAATTTCTTAGATTAACTCTTTCATAACCTATATATATAATTTAAAATATATCTCTTGGATACATCATGAATATCTCTAGAATATCTATTGTCGCATCTAGTGATGATGGACTCACTTGGTAGTCCAAAACGTTGGGTTCATAAAACTCTATAACACGTCATTCCTCCTCTATTTAAAACTATCCTCACCTCTATCGATTCATTATTTAATACATACAATGTTCATGTTGTAACAATCAATGTACAACAATATTAAATCTTTATGGAAATAAAAGGTATTTGACTTGGGCGTAGGCATTATAAAAGCACTTCTATATTAAGTAAAGAATGGCCTAAACAAGAAAAGGATAAATTCAACAAAACAATGATCTATGAAAGGTACTTAGGAGGATGTAGATACTTATATATGTAAGGGTCCCTTGCCCTTCTCTAATGTTTTAATTCTATCCAATTGAGTGGAGATATCCTCGTGTTCAAGTCTTCAAGTTTTATGTTCCCTTTGTAACTCATTAATCTGTGTTGGTTATGCTCCAACATAACTTTGTTGAGTAGAAATTTCATGTTTTCATATAGTTCTATTGTGCAAAGGTATTGATTTTTGTGCCATTCTATTGTGCAAAGGTATTGGTTTTTGTGCCCTTAGGTGTGACCTAAGTTTGTCACCCAATCAACTATTGAAGCAAAGACCTCATCGGTGTGCTCATCTCAATATGTGTGCACTTCATCATCAACTTGGGCAATATCTTGTATTGGAGCAAGGGTTTGATCATGATATTGTTGAGCAACATTTTGGGTTCTTAGATGGCGAGGATCACTCCTTCCTACTCGAGAAGAGGAGCCTTTGTGACTTCTCATGAGATGACATGACAAACTTATAAGCTCCCTGAAAGAGTCTTAACAGAGAAGCACTGCTTCCTACTCGAGAAGAGGAGCCTTTGTGACTTCTCATGAGTTGACATGACATTGTTATAAGCTCCCTGAAAGAGTCTTAACAGAGAAGGAGTACAAGGTATGCATAATCATGGGATAAAGCCAACATAGAAGGGACAAATCCCAATCCCAAAGCCCAAAAGCACAAACAAAGCATTGTACGTGAATGAGACTGATCATAAAAGGAAATGAATGATATACAGTTCAACAAACCCCTAGCATAAACCACTATCGTGGTACTTAGTCCAACAACACTCCAACCACACAAATAGTTATTAATAGTATTATTTATATTATATAAATTTCATATTTCTATATATTGAAATATTCTCATTTTTTAATTTGATTAAAATTTGGATAAATTTTTCAATCTTCTACCACCCTCCACATGCACGAAGCACATGGATAGGTGGTTGTGCACATGGAGCTAATTAATGCCATCCCTAAAGGTGGCAAGAGGTGTTATCAGGGTTTTGGTTTTCAGTTTTTTCCTCGGCAAGTTTGGTAAGCTTCCTCACTATGAGTTCCGTTTGATTTGGATCTGGTCTGAGATGCTCATGAGGCCCTCTGAATTGTCATTGGGTGTTAGTTTAGTGTCATTTGGTTGAAGTCTCCTTTGACAGGTATGTTTTTAGTCCCAATTCTTGTATTCCTACTCTTATTGCTTGTTATCTGTATATGTCGACCTTCAGGGTGAATGGCTATCTTTTAAATTGCTCAGTGTGGAAGGAAACCTATCTGAAATTCCTTATGATTGTTACATAATTGTGCAAGGAATCTCTTGTTTACTATGTTTTGGTGTCAATGGTTTATGGAATCTTGTTGTCACACATGGGTTTGGTCTATGGGTCGTTCTTAATTCTATCACTATCTCTGTCCCCGACGCAAGGGATTTATTTATCATATGAATATAAGTGCGTTAAGCCTGGAACCTTCAAGGTTATGGTATTTGAAAGATTCTATTTATATGTACAACCCCACACATATCATGGGAAAGTTGGATTAATGTGTTGTTTGGGCCCTTTGCTTGTTGTTGGTCATCAATAACAAGCAATTGAATTGGTTTCTATTTCCATTATCATCCTCTTATATGGTTACATTAGCATGTGCCATGTTCTGAAGCGACCCTAGGAATATTCTTGTGCCTGTGTATTAACTCCATTTGGGCCGACTTCTAGGGTTACAATTAATCTATCACAAGCCTTGCAGGCACCTTAGCTACATGGAATGTGGCACCTTTGGTAAGGTAAAGGTTGCCTAAGGATCTCGAAATTGAGGTAAACAGAGGAAAACATCCCCTACGAGTAGTCAACTCTGTTCATTAGGTGGTAAAGTTCGTGGGCGTAAGTTTTCCTCCCAAATCATTAATGAAGAGACCCTTGCATATCATTCGAGAAACTCTACCTCAGTTAGACAACTATAGAATGGGAAGAGGATCTCAACCAAAAAGTAGATATTTTTGAAATTGATTTGGAAGATTGGCAGAATTTTGTGCTAGGCCGTGGTCATTCTCGATGAAGATCCACCCAGTACAAACAAACAATGCATTTATATTGGATGATGGAGAACCTATTGGCGAAAGCCTTGGAGGAGGTCACAACAAGCGTGCCTTCGTCTTCTCATGGGTACCTAGATTATAGTAAGGATTTTCAAAAGATTCAATTCCAAATGCAATAGCAAAATGACTACATCAGTTTCGTCACACAACATATTCCATGTATACCTGAACCTGAGCTACCCAACTCCAGTGTGGAGGACCTTGCTCTTGATAATTCGGCTGAAGATGCATAGTGTGTTGGTGCACCTTTTGTTTTGGTTTTTGTATGCAAAGTTTCATACGTTTAGAATGTTTACATTTATCTACATTATAGGAAGTATAAGGACATTCAAACTTATTTTTCATGGCTTGCTAGACTCATCATATTTTTCTTTTGGATTGGATTATCATACTGTTAGGTGGTCAACAGACTTGGTTTCCCATGGGGTAGGTTGAGGCCACCTAACCATCTCGAATGTGGATGTAAACTACTTCTTTTTTGATAGAAAATTAATAAAAAGGTCCTACCAAGCTTGCAAAAAATAAAAACTGGATACATTTTTTTCAATTGATTTAAACTTTGATAATACAAATAGATGCATAACTTTGATATTACAAATGGTTCCATATAAATGTGCTTGACAAATTTCCTTTCACATATTCTATACATTTAAAAAAAAAAATTAATGGGTTATATATATCATTGACTATACCTTAATTTTTTTAATTGTAAATGTTAAGTTTATATATATTTAATAAACAAATTTAAATGTAAATATAGTGAATGATATGGCTAGGATCCAATCATTATTGTATACATTAGGATATAAATAAAATTGAATATTATTATTTTTAAATTGAGTAACTATTTATTATTAATATTATTATTATTTAATGTTTTATTTTTGTAGTGCAATGGCCTAAAATTCGTTGTCACTTGGTTTTCATAACGGGCTATAAAGCCAACGTAGAGGAGAGAAAACCCAATCCCACTGCACAAAAGGTTTTTTGTCACTAAGTATTCATCACTGGGTATAAAGCTAACATAGAGGGGAGAAAACCCAATCCCAATGCACAAAGGTTTGTTGTCACTAGGTATTCATCACTCGGTATAAAGCCATCATAGAGGGGACAAAAGCCAATCCCAATGTGTAGAAGGACATATAAAGAGAAAAGCATAAAAGGGAACGAATGGTATACAATAAAACAAACTATTAATGTGGTACCTAGTCTAGGGAGACTCCAAGCACATATATATTTTTTTATTATTTTTCACATTAAGTAAACATTATATTTTATTATTATCATTTTATTTAATGCTTTATTTTAACAGTTGAATGACCTAAAACTTGTTGTCATTCGGTTTTCATCAATGTCACCAATATCACCGTAATAATCTTGATGAAGAAATATTACCCAACAAAGATACATGGAAAAAGTTCCAATATTTGATTTAGATGCAAGTTGCATGACCTTGCTCAAGGAGTGATGCTCTAAGTGAGTTGAAGCCCACAATATCCCATAATGTGATCATAAGTAATGTGGATTCTGAATGGAGTGAAATAGATGCAACATAGATGTTTAGTGGAGTTGAATAACTAGTTAAGTGTATATCAACCTAGGTATTCACTAGCAGTTAGATATTGGAAGAAAAAGAAACAATAAAGGGCTCACGCAGGCCTTAGGCCATGAATATAGGAGGGATAGTTCGTAGAATCCAGAAAATGTAGAACAAAGCCACGCAAACAATAAAATGTATTCTAGGAGATTCATGTCATTAGTTATATGGGTTCTCATAGGAAAATTTGACAAAAGAGGTTGATGATATATATATTTTTTAACAGAGTCGATTACTGGATTCCAAAAAATTTATCGAAGGTAAGCCCCCATTACATCAATGCCAAATGGAGAGGGATGAATTGGAACAAAACCAGAGGGAAAACATTCCATATCTTCCAAGTCGATCCCTTTTTGATTTTGAAAGTATTGATTTCTCTATCCTTGTAAATATCTACGAATTGATTCAATAGTAGTATACATTTACATAACATAATAAACTACTAAAGGAAGAGATTTGCATAAATAAGAAGAGAAGAAATGAGCAGAAAAATTTTTCTTTACTAAAGATTCATAATGAGATAGAAGTTGATTCTTGTTGCTTTGATAGTTAGAGTTCTCTCCCATTTGGTGAATTAGTAAACTCTTCAAATAGTTTATCATTTCTTCCATATGCTTGCATTTGTGCTTTAGCATTGCAATTTCCTTCCTATACTCTTACAACTATGTCTTCAGGAATGAGTTATCATATTTTGCTTCAAATTTATAGTCCTTTATCATTTCTCTTATTTGTTCAATCATGAATTTGTTGGCTATACACACAGTGCAGCTCTCACCCTTAGGAACATTTTCCAAAGGATTTCATTAAATTTTTCCTAAGGGATGAATGCACTCTTTCTAGGAGGGAGAATAATAGATGCTAGTTTTTCCACCAGACAAGCCACCAATAATTTTAAACCAAGAGTCAAAACTAGAAAAAATCCACCAAAGCAGTGCTAAGGGAATAAACAGAGGCCACCACGACTGCGTGAGAGGAGACACAAACCTTCAAGGGTGCACGATGAGGAGAGGCAGATACCACCAGTGTAGCATCAAGGAAAGGAATGCAAACCACCAGACCTGCACGAAGGGGAGGGGCAAGACTATAAATGAGAGGAAAAGCAAGACCAAAGGAGCGTAGAGACAAATACATGGAGATTGAGAGCTTCTTTTATGACTAGATAGATAATTAAGGAGAGAAGAGGAAAAAGAGTGACGATAGATGTGAAGGCATCCATTCCAATAAGCCAACAGTAGAAGCAGGCAAAGAAGCTACCAAAGTAGCATGAAGGGGAGAAGAATGATCCACCAGAGTTGCACGAGGGGGGGAAGAGAAAAAATCCACCAACTTAGCGCGAAGGGGAGGAATCTATACCACTAGAGGTGCACAAAAGGAAGGGGCCAGACAATATCAGAGAGGATAATCTCAAACACCCAAGGGACGCAAAGACAAACCTAGGGAATTTGAAATATGCATACGGTACTCAACAAAACTAAGCCCAGGGATAGGAGAAAGACAAAGAGAAAGAGCAGAAAAGAGATGGGAGCAGGCCCTAAGAAAGAAATATTATATATCTACACTTAGGGCCTCTGCAGGAGAGATAATTTGTTCATTTCATGGGGAGCCTGAGTATATGAGACTCGCTTTATTGAAAGAGTCTGAAAATGTTGTCTGTAAATTGTGGTTTTCCTAATTATATTATGCTTTTGAGTTCTGGATTTTTGTATTGACGTGACTGATGCCCACCTTGATGACCCCAGCTTGAGTGAAATTCTCTGCACTTGACATCTTGAAGTCCTATGGGGTAAATTTTTTAGTAGTTTCATTGTCAATTATGGATTATTCCGTAGGACAATTAACATCAAAATTGGCCTGCATATCAGTTGTGCCATTATTTTCTCTTAGGATATGATTGAAGGTGACTTCTCCAAGATACTAAAGATTTTTTTCCACTCCTTATATTATTTGACTAAGAATCTCGTTCCTGAGGATTCTTCTCACTACAATTGATTGAATAATTATTGCCGAATCCCCCATTATGACTCGGTTCTTCAAACGTTGTTTCCTTAATATTTCCATTCAAAAGAGGAGGTTGTATGATTCTTCCCTATTTTTGGATAATTCTCCTAATCCCCATTAATAAGTGATGGGATTTATTCCTCCTGGATCAAATATGAGACCTCCAGCTCCGCCTTGCCTAAATTACACTTAGAAGCTCCATAAAACAAAAAGAAGGTCATATTTAATCTCTCTGTGTGTGCTTTAAAATCCTCTTTATTAATTCTGATTTTCCGACTATGAGTGCTATTAGCAGATCTACTCATGGTTGATTTACTGGTGTTTTCCTTTTGTTGCTTACTCATCACGAATTCTAACCACGTTCTTTCCCCATAACACATATGTTTGATATCTATAGCTTTAGCTCCTTTGGAATTGATGAACTCGATTGTCATGCTCCATGTTTTTACTAGTATTGTTCTATTTCTTGGAATGCGATCTTTGAAGATCCTCTGGTTTCTATCTAACCAAATTTTCCAGCACATAAATGAGGGAAAGCTCAACATATATATTTTGATTTTTTCTTCGTTTTTTAAAATATAAGGATACTATTTTTTCCAATTTATTAGGGGCAATTATAGAGGCAATGAATGTTGAATACTTACCCCCAGAGGTCTTATGAGCTCCTACCCACATGAACGAGCAAAGGAACATCCCACGAAGAGATGTTGGATGTTTTATTCACTTTTCCGACACATTTCACATCGTAGAGGGCCTTCATAGCCTTTCTTTTGAAGATTATCAATAGTAAGAATCTTTCGTTTGAGGAGTGTCCACATGAATAATTTTATTTTTGGGAGGGTTTCTTTTTGCCATGCCTCCCTCTAGTGATCCCAATCATTATTTTCTTTCTAAAGTAAGGAGAAATATATAGATTTAATTGAAAAACTCCTCCATCAGGATCCCAACACAGAGAGACATTTGAGTCCAAGATCAAAGGTGCCGCCCCTTTAAGATGTGAGATTAGAGACCTCAACTAAGGTGCATGGCCTTGGGGAAGATTATGGACTCTCCAATCCTCCCAATGTCCATCTCTCTAAATAGAGATGTCCTCCAGCATACTGATACCTTTTGAATTCAAACGCCTTATTAGGTATTGAAGATTTTCTTGGAAAGATATAGGTTGATTTCCCATTATTATTTCCCTCCATATGTTGATAAGTCTACCATTCCCAGGGATCTTTGGGGAGTTTTCTTTGAAAGGTTCTTTCTAATCAAACTCTAGATCTGGGAACACAACCTTGTTTGGAAACATTTCTCTGATAATAGGATTCCATTATGGTTCATATTTTTTGCTTCCAAGATTTTCTTCCACCAGCAATTCTCTCCAGTTATAAATCTCAAGGTGAATTTTTCCCCTATTGTTGGATTCATTATCCCAGGAAGCCTTATTGCCAAGATGCCTTTCTCCTAGGGTTGTGTTACTTCATCCCATTTCACTAGACTGTGATTCTTTTTTTCTACATTACCTCCTTTCCACAAGAACCCCTTGATTACTAGCTCAATTTTTTATGTATGCTTTCCAGAGCTAGTATTGTTGCATACAATAAATTGGGAGCATTGTGAGTAATGCTTTGATTAATAACACTCTTCCTCCCATGTTTACCCAGTTAGTTACCCAGTTTTGCACCTTTTTTTAATTTTTTCTATGTACTTATTCCATATCTTAGTCTTCATATTTTCTTTGGAGATAGGGAGGCCAAGATAATGAAAGTGGCTCCATTTTTCTTTTAAGGAAATTTCCAGAATTTGTGAAATTTTTTGTAGATCGTGCAAAGGAGAGTTCCATCCAAGGATTCTACATTTTTTATTATTTAGAATTCCACGAGAGACTTCCATAAAATTGTTAAACACCTTTTTTATTCTTCTTTCAATTATACAAGAGGCCCCTCCCATGACCAAGGTATCCTCTGCAAATAGAGAGTGGTTTATGCTTTTTACTGTAGGAGAGATTGAGAGACCCATGATAGACTGCTCTTGTCTGCATTTCTCAAGATTTTGGCCCAGAGAGTTTTCCATTATAATATATAGGGAAGGAGAGAGGGGGCAGCCCTAACGAAGTTCTCTTGAACTTTGGAAATAATCACTTGGTCTTCCAATGATGAATCGAGAAATATACGGACCTACCATACATGCTTTAATTATATCTATTTCTTTTTTTGAGAAACCAAATTATTGAAGGACTTCCAAAAGGAAGTCTAGATAGACCCTATCAAAGGAATTTTCCATGTCAAGCTTTATAATCATACCTTTTTCCTTTTTATGAAGGCTAGAGTGCAAAGCTTCTTGGACAAATAGGATATTGTCAAGAATTTGTCTTTTTGGAAAGAATCGTCTTTGATTTTTTGAGATAATTTCTAGGAGCACTGCTTTTATTCTATTTACTAGAATCTTTGTAATAATGTGTACGATTTACATAGAGAGATCAACCTGAACCTCCTAAAATTGTTTTCATTTAGTTCTTTTGGAATTAGAGAAAGGAAGGAGGAATTTGTAAATCCTCCTATCTTGAATTTCCCAAAAACATTTATGATCATTCTTATCAATAATTCTTTTATGGTACTCCAACTATTTTTATAGAAGGAGATATGCCAGCCATCCGGGCTTGGAGCCTTATCTAGATGTAGATCCAAAATAACAACAACCACTTCCTTTTCTTCAACTTATTTTGTTAATTCATTGTTATCTCGTTTGCTGATTTTTTTGGGGTATGTTCTAGAAAATATTCATACTCACTATTTGGTGCTGAGAATGATAACGTATTTTTCTAATATTTGAATGCCTCCTTCTTTATTTCCTCTTGTCCTCTCACTTCATTGCCCTCATTATCCATAATTCTGTCAATATGTTTTTCAATGCTCCTGATCCTAATAGTAATATGGAAGAAGGTTGTGTTCGTATCACTTGTTTTAAGCGATAAAATTCTAGATTTCAGTCTCCACTCTTTTTCTTCCACTCTATTTTTCCTATACAATTCCTAATATGCTTGTTTTTCCTACCATAGACTCTCATGTTTCCACTTGCTGCTATTTTTCAACTTCGATTCTCTCTATTTTTCTGTTATTTCTAGCTTTCTTTTGTGTGTTTCTATTTGTTTGCTCCTTGCCCACTATTTTGGCTCTTTCCTCAATGATTTAAGTTTATATTCCTATACATAATTAGGAGAGCTAATGATTTGATTTTCGCAAACATCTCCAATGATTTTTTTTACTTCTTCATTGTCTTTCAAATGGAATAGAATCTAAAAGGAACAAGGCCAATGTTCTCTAATAACCCAAGTGAGAGTACCACCAGTTTTTGATCTTATGCTACGTTGTGAATGATTTTGCACTTTATTTCACTGAAGGAGGTGGCTATTGTGTCTTGGATTAGGAATTTGTCTAGCCTTTCCTTTACATTATTTTTACCAATTCTTTTGTTACTGCATGTATACTTCCCATTGTTAGGATGTGTGTCCATTAATATGCACGTTTCCATGATAGATTCTACAATTTACCCTGATGGATCAGTATTATAATTCCCACCAAGCTTCTCCTCTGCATTCAGTACCAAATTAAGATCCCCTCCTATTATTATGCCTCTCTTTTGGACCTGGAATAGATGATTTTTTAAGGTGTCCCAATATACATCCTTATCCCTATAATGATTTGGGGCATAAATGTTGAAAACCTAGTATATCTCCTTTTTGTTTTTGTTTTTCGCATCTATATTCATCCAATTCAGCTCCTTTTGTTCCTGAATCAACTCCCACTTCTCTGTTTTCCATATTGTAAAAATTCTTCCCGAAGCTCCTATTGTTGGGATATATGTTTCTTAGGAGTTTTTCATTTTTTGAATCATTGTTTCCATTTCCTTTTCATTTATCTTTGTCTCCTTGATCATAAGAATATCGGGCTTCTCTGACGCTATTACTTCTTTCATTCCCTTGATTTTTGGCATACTTCCCATTCCTCTATAGTTCCAGGAGACTATATTCATTATCACTTGGAGTTGAGGGTAGAGAGACCTTTCCCTGTGTTGGGTCCCTATAATACTAGTGATTACCCCATTACTATTGTAGTTATACCCCTTATTAATATTGTTGTGCCCCTATTGCCCCCATATTGTTATTAATGTGCCCCATAGAATCCCTTTATTGTTATTTTTGTGGCTTTATATTATTATTGTTAGGTCGGCTCGTTTATATTGTGACTCCTTAGACTCCTATATATAGAAAGGAGGTTCTGTCATTTGAATCATCCAAGAATTGTTCATTTATGTAATTTAAAGGAGGTTTCCCCCTCGAAGAGGCTGAATTCTAAGGCGTTCATATATATTTTCTATCTTTTTTGAGTTGGTTTCATAACATTTGGTATGAGAGCTTTGGATTCTAGGGTTTCACTGCTCCAGACAGGTCATCGTGGCATTTTCGCTATAACTTTTTTTCTGTGATGTTTTAGAAGTCACAAAAAAACCCATTTGAGAAGAAATCGTGCCGAACTTTGGGTTCGAATTGCAGAGCTTTTCACGTGATAGTTGCGGAGATATGATCTAAGGAAGCTGGTCTTTTTGCAGACTCTTGAATTACACTCCAAACAGGCGACCTAGGGAAAATCGTCATAACTTTCTCTCTAGGGATCAGATTGAAATTTCGTAAGAAGGTGCAGAAAGAGGACATACTGTAGCTTCTTATATGCATTTTTCAGATCCAAAGGTCGAAACAGTGACTCGTGGCACGTCGTACAAGTTCTCTCTATTGAACTAGTCTATAATCAAGTCACTTTGGGAGATTTCGCATAACTCTTCCTTGGAGAAACCAATTTGGGTCAGACTTGTGGCATTGGAAAGAGGACACAAAGGGATACTACAAATCACAAATTCAGAACTAGATGATTGGAAAGTACAGAGATACATCAGAGGCAATATCAACCTCCTACAAAGTGAAAAAAGGTGTGTAGATTTTCTTAAATTTTTGTTTAAGCTTGGTTTGAAAATTTATTTTGAAGGAATTCAAAGGGCATAATAGAGCATTATTATCGGTAACTGATGCCCCGAGGAAAGAAAATGCAAACGCCTAGTAAGGAGCCTGGAAGCTCTAGCATGACTCATGAAGAAGAAGAAGAAATGCTATATGATATATCAAAATTACAAGAACAAGTGCAACAAGTGTCACTTGCACAAAAAGCAACAGAATCTAAGATGGATGGTTTAAGGAAAGATGTAGAAGCTAAGATTGATGGTTTAAAGAAAGGTGTAGAAGCTAAAATGGATGGCATGGAAGCTAAGGTGAATGGCATGAACGCTAAAATTGATGGCATGGATGATAAGATGGATAAGTTGCTACAAGAAATAGTCAATAAGGGTGAAAGAGTACTAAAGGAAACTCATGATGAGAACAAAAGAAATGTTAATCATGATTCCATAGACTCTAATGTTGGATCGAAGACTCAACATGTTCCAAAAATCGATATGAGGAAGTTTGATGGCAAGGATCCCGCAACATGGATATTACAGATGGAGCAATTTTTCGATCTCAATAATGTGCAAAACACACAAAAAAGGTACGTATTGCAACTTTATATTTGGAACCAAATCTGTTTGTATGGTATCAATGGCTTTTCTCTCGTAAACAAATTATCACTTGGGCAATTTTTACGAAAGAATTGACAACATTATGAGGATACAAAAAGCAACACTTTTTTTAGCCAATTGATAAGTCTCAAACAAAAGGGTTCAATAATGGAGCACATTGAGGAGTTCCAAAAATTGAACATAAGGGTAAAAAATACTCCAGAGGAGCATAGGATTGATGTGTTCATAGGGACTTTTAAGGATAATATCCAACATGATGTTCACCTTTGGGAACCTGATTCATTAGAGAAGTCATTTAGGTTAGCAAGAAAAATGGAAAGCAAAATTATGTCAACCAGGAAGCATACCACTCACAACTATAAAGATGGAAGTGTTGTTGCCCCTAGTCTTCCACAACCTATAAGGTTGACACCACAAAAATTGGAAGAAAAAAGAGAAAAAGGGCTTTGTTACAGTTGTGATAGCAAATACACTAAAGGTCATAAGTGTGCTGAGAAGAAATTATTCGACATCGATTGCAAAAACGAAGAAGAAAAGAAGCAAAAAAGGTCAAAAGAAGAGGATATACGCCAAGAACAAAGCCTAGATAAAGAAGAAATGAATCCGACCATATCTTTTACTGCATTGGCTGGAATTACCACTCCTCAAACCATCAAGATAGAAGGTCAAATCAAGAAAAAAGGTAATAGTGTTGATTGATTCAGGAATTACCCACAATTTTATTCATTGTAAGATAGCAAAAGAATTGAATTGTTTCCTATATCTAGCACCAGAGTGTCAAGTGATGGTTGCAAATGGAGGAATGATAAATTCATCTGGAAAGTTTCATAATATGATGCTATCCATGGGAGAATATGTATTGACTAGCCCAATGCTTTCCATTCCAATGGGAGGTGCTGATGTTGTACTAGAAGTCCAATGGCTACAATCCTTGGGTATAATAGCTTTTAATTTTAAAAAACTTTTCATGAAATTTTCTGTGGAAGGAAAGGAAGTTGAATTAAGGGGTATTGCAGGGAAACCGAGAAAGATAATCAGCTCTAGTGGTATGACAAGGTTTCTAAAAAAGGAACGAAGAGGTGTAATTGCACAATTATGTTCACTAGATATTTCCACATTGGAATCAACTATTTCTCCAGATCTCCAAAAAGTCTTGGACAATCATTCCAAGGTATTTAATACTCCCAAAGTTCTCCCACCTATTTGTGATCATGATCATGCTATTCATCTGATTCCAGGAAGTGTTCCTCCGAACATCAGGAAGTACAGATATCCCTATGCCCAAAAGAGTGAAATTTAATGTATGGTTGCAAAAATGCTAGAGGCTGGTATAATTCAAATTAGTCAAAGTTCTTTCTCTGCTCCAGTAGTATTGGTGCACAATGTTATCACTTAGATTTTCCTAGATGCTGTAAGAAGAGGAAAGGGGCCTCATGTAACCACAAACCAATCTTTTAGATATATAATCTAGCCAATATGTATCCAAAGAGGACTCTCTCTTTAAGGTTTAGCTTTGTTTTGGAAGATATTCGGTTAGTTATGAAAGCTTTGGGATTTTGGTTGAGTTTGGTGGTGAAATTCAATAGTAGAAGGTTAGAACTGAATAGTTCAGGCCATTGGGCTAATGGAGTCAAAATAAATGGGTCAACTAGATTTGCTTTGAAGGCAAAGGATGGTTTCATAGGGAAAGATAGCTAAAACAGGGAGCAAATGACAACTTGATAGGATGGGATGGGCTTAAAAGAGATGAAGGGAAATTAAGAATCCTTCAACATATTTTAAGAGAAAAGAACTTGAATGATCACTAACAAAGAGAAATTAAGCATTCTTTAATAAATGATCAAAATGATTAAAATAAGAAATAAAAGCAATTAAGAATTCACTGTTTATGCTAGTTTAGAAGAAAACATCAAGAATATAAACGATTGAAAATAGATTGCCCTGAAGCACTTTCTGAGTTAAGATTTTTCGTTTAATTATTCAGATATGAGACATAATTGATTTAGTAAACAAGAGAACAATAACACATGAGCTATAAATACTTATTTGTCCAATGTATTGCACATGAATCTTGTGAAAAATCCTTTGTATTAATTCTTCATCCAGCCAGCCATGTAAGATTTGTCCAACAACACTTTATTCCAAAATAATTAGTTTTACAGCAATGTCTAAGAATCCACCTAAAATACTTCAAATGAAGAAGTATTTATACTAATTTTAAATTAAAATACCTTGAAAAAATATGAAGATTAGTTTCACAAATATCTCCAACTGTTTACATTAATAAAACTTAAATAAAGAACATTCAAAACTAATGAATATATTTTGCACTATTTGTATGGATTTATGGTGACAAAGAAGAGAAATTCGAATTTCATAACAACTCTTAGTTGATGATGAGGCATCACAATCACTAATTGCATCCTTCCTTTATGCATTCTGTCCCAGAAATTCTGAAAACTTAGAGTCCAATGATATGCTTTTATATCTCAATCTGTGCTAGATATGTAAAATGTGAAAGAGGTTATTTTAGATAAGAATTATTTTGAAATAAACCTCTCTCAGTTTCCAAAAATTCAGCTCCAACTATGCACAATATGCTCTGCAAAAAGATGTCAAAAACAAGACTTTGCACAAACTGAAAAATAGGTTGGGACGACATGCACTTGTCTCCCTTTTGCTAATACCTTGGCAAAAGGTGAGATAGATTTTTGTATATTAGCCTGTTAGGAACACAAACCTCCTTCCGTTTCTCAAAATACATCTTGGATTGGTCACAATAGTTTCTGCAAAACTATGACTTAAACATGAAATTTCTGAAGAATGTAACATTTCTGCATTTATTTCATCTTTTAACCTTAAATTCCTTTCAACTATTTTTCACTTTTACTTTGGATAAACTTCATCGTTTATGGTGAAAGTGTCTTCATATTTTTTTAACCCTTAATGTCTTCATGTTTACTTTTACCGTTTATTGTTTACTTTTTACTTTTACCGCTATATTTTTTCATTTGTCTTCACTTTGACATGAATTTATATGCTCTATTTTGTAATTGACTTCTTTGTTGTTTATCTTCATGCTAGATGATTGACTCGATTTGGTCTTCAATTTGATACTCTTTACCCTGATACACTTTGACTATTCTTTACTGGTTCCTTTTACCTTCAATGTGTAGTTTAGGTTTTACTCTCTCTTTCAACAGTAAATCTTTAAATTTCATGTTTCCTTTGCTTATATGTTTCATCTTCCATCTTTCTTTGAATAGATTTGATAACAATGTTGGAGTAAACAGGTCTTGTGACTAGTACTAAGGTTGTTTATCCAAGGCTGTGGTCTTCTGATCACCTGTAAAACAAAACAAACTGTTAAGAAAGCATTGGCTTGCAGGGCAGGTCAAAAAGGTTTCATTTGAGCTTGAAAGGTCTATGGAGAGAGTCCAGAATTCTTTTCGGGAGGGAAACCATACTCGAATCAGTTAACAGAGGCCTCAGGTGGCCCATATGGGTTACATAGGGTTTTACTGCACAATCATGTGAGAACGAGAAAAACTAGGGTTTTGTGTTTAAACGGGTAAATGGTTGATATTGGCGGGTGAATGACAATTGGTGGCAACTGAATGACGAGACATTTTGTCATTTGGTGGAGGCGGTAAGCAATTTCTATAGCACCGCTTATAGGGAAAGGAGGTATTTAGCGTTGGGCTAGTGATTCCATAGAGCGTTCGACGCGTGGCGGAGGCACTGTGCAAAAACCACTTTGTGATCGCACACTAACGCACGGTCACAAAGGGTTGCGTGATATGCATAATAGCCGCTAGATCTCGGGGAACTGATCGGATGAGTATCGTGGCTCTGAAGTGATGGGGATATAATGGAGGTGGGCTCGATACATTTAATGATTAATTAATTATATCGAGGATGACGAGATTGGATGGGTAGGTTGTTAATTAACCGTGAGAGTTAATTAATCCCTTATTAATGCAGCGAGGGATTAAGGGTTGTTAATTAGATACTGATTAACTAATTAATCCCGATTAACTAACCAAGGGGCAGGCTATATAGAAATTCAGGGTTTTATATAGTTAAATAATATGGGAATGGGTTAACGTCTCAAAGGGATTTATATATTAATATGTTAATAGATGATATGACATTGAAACAAAAAAGCACTAAGTGAAAAAACATTTGATGTGTGTATTTAATTTAGGCTTAAAGTGAAAAAGGGTTTTTATGAGAAATATTTGAAATTTTCCTAAGTAAAATAGAATTTTACTTAGGAAAAGACTTGTGAAGGTGAGTGAATAATTTATGAATGATTTTAAATACTTAGGCTTTATAAATTATTAGGCCGAGGGTTCAGTCCCTCCAGAAATCAGAAAAATTCTCTGAGGCTCTCTAATTTATCAGATACCTTAGTATTTGGAGAAAATTAGTGAAAATTTAGGGAAAATGAGAAGGGGAGTTAATTATTTGACTTTTCTTGCTTGATATGTCTTTTATGTACTGCGTGCCTTTGCTTTATGATGAAAATAACAGATTTGAACATTTGAACATCATCTTTCACCATATGTTATTCTACAACCATCAACTGCCTATCGTACCTACTTTAACCCAGCATTTTTATTTCTTTATTAGGGTGCACTTAAACTAGAAAACCCTCATTAGAATTTCTTTTATTTTACATAGTGATATCTATCTAAATATACACTTATTACATCCAAGGGCTCAGATTAAACTGTTGAGCTTATTTTATTCACTCTACTTATCTACTTATCTGCCAAGATTACATTGTTTGGTCAGATCTTTATTCTCTATTTCTACAACATAAAGTTGAAAAATGAGCTAGCCAAGCTTAAACTGCTTGACTATTCATGAATTGTGGCACAGATGACTAGCTACACACAATTTTTTATTATACAAAAGTGAAAAAGTAGTGGCATTTAGACTTGCACACTTTCCTGGTCCTTCTTTTTGTGGGGGTTCATTTTCTTTCATTTTCTGACCATCTTTTATTCTTTTTACCGTTTAATTTTTCTTTTAGGGTATACCCTCTTTACATTTTTTTATTTTTTTATTTTTTACAAATATGGAAAACCTTTGCAATAAGAAAAGGTATGTACATATTTCAGAGCTAAACTCATTCAATCATGATATATGACACCTATTGGTATAGGAACCTAACAGTGGCTCCAATTAGGGATGGAATTTCCTTGTGAAATGTCAAGAACACCGTCGACTAGTAGCCTGATCCATTGGGCCAATTCCAGACATGCATATGCTCTATTGCATAATCTTTTGACTGAAAAATTTGAACTAAAATTGTAGCTTTTTCTGCAAATTCAAATCTGATCTAACATATATTTGCTGCTAAATACTAAATTTATTCAAACTGAAATCCTACCTACTTACTCTAATCAGCTTTTTGACTGCTGGTTAGGGAAAATTAAATAACCAATGCAACCACTCAAGCATGAGCTACATTGGTGAATTTTGTTGCTTGTGCTTGTTGGTGGTTAAAATTGAGATCTTGCAATCAAATATAGCTTTGTTAACCTTTGAGAAGAAAAGGAAATCCCCGATCTCGTTTGTTGAATCTAGAAACTGTAGAAAAGGATCTTGTAAAATATATAAACTTTTCTTGAATTGATTCAAACAATTGCACATCTGTTGTATATGGCCTGCATGCCATGAAACTGAAATATCACTTTTATCTTTATCACCCGGCATGTTTTCAACTGATCTTTGTGATGATATTTCTATTGATTTAATTTTTGTCTGGTGAAACCATTATCATCTTGATTTTGACTCTCATAGTTTGTTAATGGAGAAAAATTCTGATTGCATTCATCATTCAACCTATCAGCTATTGGATCATAAAGAACTTGGAAGGATTGTTGCAACTTATTACATATAGGTTCAAATGGAACTTCATAGATTTCTACAAGCTGCTCCTCCTTTTCTTTAAAAATTTTATACCACATTTCCTTTAAAAATTGAAATGATTCAAAACGAAGAGCTAGGGAATCATCTTGGATCATTTGATCATATGTTTCGGCTTCCAAGTATTCTTCTGCAACCTGACATTCAATGGCATTTTGGGGTTGCAAATCTAGATATGAGAAGTCTTGAACAAAGAATTTATTTCCCTCTAGATAGTTAATATCAAAACTTGTTGACATTTGATTTCTAATTGCATGATATTTATCTCTGATAAATTGAAATGAAGAAAAAGAAATGGTAAAGTTCCTTCACTAATTTCAAAATTTTCTGCACTTTCCTCTTCATTCTCATAGCTGAAATGAACAAGTTGATCACTATTTTCAAGCTGCTAAACCTAAACTTCCTTATTCCTAAAATTAGCTTCTGATCCCTTTGCAAGGTTAATTTGGATTTGAGAAACAAAATTATCATCATATTGATCATATTTGGGCAAATCATCAAAAGAAAAGAAATGTCATCAAACATACACATTAGATCAGCATATTTCCTCTCCACATATGGTTCTATAACTCTATCTTCAGATTGATGGTAGTTGAAATTAACAAGAATTTGTTAATGGTTGTCAACCTCTTCATTTTGTGAAACAAATACGGTGATTTGGAACAAAACATTCAACTTTCATTGTGATCTTATGAATCATTTCCTCTGTTTTCTTTATCAAAATGTCGAGTTTTTCCTCTTTTTCTGCTTTTAGCTTTTCTCTTCTAATTTGTAGATTAACTTCTACACCTACTGCCATGTTTTGCATCTGTTCCATTATTGAGGGGTTTGTTTCTCTTCGATAAAATTCTATCTCTGAATCAAATGCTCTTGGGTAATGCAAAAGAGTTGAATCAGGGGGAGGTCTTATATTTAATGGTATTGAATAATAGGCTTGATTAAATCTGTTTGAAAATTGTTGTATTGTTTCATCTGGATGTCTTTTTAACTGATTATATTCCTCTATGATTACAAGAAGATTGAATTTGATTATCGATCTATCAAGGAAGAGTATGAGAAACTGCTCAAGATTTGAGATGCTTGCCTCAGGCAGGGTTTTGACCCAACTCTTGCCTTTGTCTTGCAAAGAAATAGGAAAAAGCCTAATACTAACATCCTCTTCATCTACTTCAAATAAGTTAAGATAATCTTCAAAAGTTTGAATATGTTTTTGGGCAATGATACGATTCTCTCCATCAAACCTAGGGAGGTGTGTTGGATAATCATTAGGGAAAGCATGGAGTATAGTAGGTAACATGAGGGGCTTATATCTATCTGAAACTTTATGAGGCACTAGAATATATAGAGGGATTGTATGATCAGTCTTAATTTTTTGATTCTCCTCAATTGGAAAATGATCTTCATAAGAATTAGAAGAATGCTACTCAAATGTGTAAGGAGATTTTATATCTACATTTTTCAAAGGAAAATAATAAAAATTTAATCTAAAATCATCTCTAAAATACAATATACATTGAAAAACTTTATCAATGAGAAAGAACATAATGTCTTGGATAACAATCCAAGCTAAAAGCCTGATCTTTTCACATAGTTCTTTCAGGTTCATTCCTCTAGTGGAGTCTTTAATCTACAATTGATTTTGGAGTCTCCAGGTGGATGACTTTATCCTTTGTGTGTTTGATCCCTGTCCACTATCATAGATCAAATCTAAACCTATAGAACAATTCTGAAGAAAAAATTAGTTCTCTAGGAAACCAAATTTTGAGTATTTTATGATTATTTTTCCTTTTTATGAATTTTCAAAACAACTTCTATGATTTGTTTAAGAGGCTTTAGATATGAGATTTAAACTTTCTTAAATATTTATTTGACATGAGGGACTAGTCGAATGTTTGGAAATTAGATGTTCAGTTCATAAAATGAACCGGAGATAGACGGAAGCAACATTCATCTAGTATGCACTTGTAAATCAAGAGCAATTCAAAGGCTACCTGGCTAACTTCAGGCTCCGTTTGTAGTTTATAAAGCAAACAATAATGACAAACAAACAAACTGTTTGATCCCAAGTGGAGTCGCCACTTTGTTATCACTCAGATTTTCCTAGAATTTGTAAGAAGAGGAAAGAGGTCCGAGGTAACCACAAACCAATCTTTTAGATACTGAATCTAGCCAATCTGTATCCAGACAGGGCTCTCTCTTGAAGGTTTAGCTTTGTTTTGGAAGATATTAGGCTAGTCATGAAAGCTTTGGGATTTTGGTTGAGTTTGGTGGTGAAATTCAACAGCAGAGGGTTGGAACTGAATAGTTCAAGCAATTGGGCTAATGGAGTCAAAAGAAATGGCTCAAATAGATTTGGCTTTTTAGCAAAAGATGGTTTCACAGGGAAAGATAGCTAAAACACGGAGCAAATGATAACCTGATAGGATGGGATGGGCTTAAAAGAGATGAAGGGAAATTAATAATCCTTCAACATATTTTAAGAGAAAAGATCTTGAATGCTAACTAGCAAAGAGAAATTAAGAATTCTTTAATAAATGATCAAAATGATTAAACTAGGAAATAGGAGCAATTACGAATTCACTGTTTATGCTAGTTTAGAAGAAAACATCAAGAATATAAACGATGGAAAATAGATTGCCTTGAACCACTTTATGAGTTAAGATTTTTCGTTTAAGTATTCAGATATGAGACATAATTGATCTAGTAAACAAGAGAACAATAATACATGAGTTATAAATACTTATTTGTCCAATGTATTGCACATGAATCCTGTGAAAAGTACTTTGTACTAATTCTTCATCCAACCAGCCATGTAAGATTTGTCCAACAGCACTTTATTCCAAAATAATCAGTTTTACAGCAATGTCTAAGAATCCACCTAAAATACTTCAAATGAAGAAGTATTTATATTAATTGTAAACTGAAATATCTTAAAAATATCAAGATTAGTTTCACAAATATCTCCAATTGTTTACATTAATAGAACCTAAATGAAGGACATTCAAAACCAATGAATCTATTTGGCATTATTTCTATGGATTTATGGTGAAAAAGAAAAGAATTTCGAATTTGATAACAACTCTTATTTGATGATAAGGCATCCCAGTTACTAACTGCATCCTTTGTGCATTCTGCCCCAAAAATTCTGCAAACTTAGGGTCTAATGATACACTTGTATATCTCAATCCATGCTATATATGTAAATTGTGAAAGAGGTTATTGTAGATAAGAATTTTTTTGAGATAAAGGTCTCTCCGTTTCCCAAAATTCAGCTCCAACTGTTCACAATATGCTCTGCAAAAACATGTCAAAAACAAGACTTTGCACAAACTGAAAAATAGGTTGTGAAGACATGCACTTATCTCCCTTTTGGTAATACCTGCGTAAAGAGTGAGATAGTTTTTTGTAGATTAGCTTGTTAGAAACACAACCCTCCTTCAGTTTCTCATAATACATCTTCAATTGGTCACAACAGTTTCTGAAAAACTATGACTTAAACAAGAAATTTCTGAAGAATGTACCATTTCTGCTATGATTTCGTCTTTTAACCTTAAATTCCTTTCAACTGTTTTTAAATTTTACTTTGGATAAACTTCATTGTTGATGGTGAAAGTGTCTTCATATTTTTTTAACCCTTAATTTCTTCATGCTTACTTTTACTTTATACTGTTTACATTTTACTTTTACCGCTCTATTTTTTCATCTGTCTTCACTTTGACATGAATTTATATGCTCTATTTTGTAATTGTCTTCTTTGTTGTTTATCTTCATTCTAGATGATTGACTCGATTTTGTCTTCAATCTGATACTCTATAATCCTGATACACTCTGACTGTTCTTTACTAGGTCCTTTTACCTTCAATGTGTAGTTTAGGTTTTTACTGTCTGTTTCAATAGTAAATCTTTTAATTTCATGTTTCCTTTTCTTATATGTTTCATCTTCCATCTCTGTTTGAATAGATTTCATAACAATTTTGTAGTAAACAAGTCTTGTGACTAGTACTAAGGTTGTTTATCCAAGGTTGTGGTCTTTTGATCACCTGTAAAACAAAACAAACTATTAAGAAAGCATTGGCTTGCAGGGCAGGTCGAAAAGGTTTCATTTGAGCTTGAAAGGTTTGTGGAGTAAGTCCATAATGTTTCTTAGGAGGTAAGCCATGCCCAAATCTGTTAACAGAGGCTTTAGGTGGTGCGGATGGGTTACATAGGGTTTTACTACACAATCAGGTGAAAACGAGAAAAACTGGGGTTTTTGTGTTTAAACGGCAAATGGTTGATATTGGCGGGTGAATGACAATTGGCAACAACTAAATGACGAGACATTTTGTTGTTTAGTGGAGGTGGTAAGCAGATTCTATCGCACTGCTTATGGGAAAATGCGGTACTTAGCATTGTGCTAGCGATTCCATAGAGCGTTCGATGCGTGGCGAAGGCACTGTGCAAAAACCACTTTGTGATCATGCTCTAACGCGCAGTCACAAAGGGTCGCGCGATATGCATAATAGCCGTTAGATCTCGGGGACCTGATTGGTTGACTATCGGGGCACTGAAATGATGGGGATATAATGCACGCGGGCTCGATACATTTAAGGATTAATTAATTGTATAGGGGTTGACGAGATTGGACGAGGAGTTTGTTAATTAACCATGAGAGTTAATTAATCCCTTATTAATGCAGCGGGGGATTAAGGGCTATTAATTAGTTACTGATTAACTAATTAATCCCGATTAAGGGTGTATTATGGTTATAAATAACCAAGGGGCGAGGTATATAGAAATTTGGTGTTTTATTTAGTTAAATAATATAGGAATGGGTTAATGTCTACAAGGGATTTATATATTAATATGTTAATAGTTAATATAACATTGAAACGAAAAAGCGCTAAGTGAGAAAACATTTGATGTGTGTATTTAACTTAGGCTTAAAGTGAAAAACGGTTTTTATGAGAAATATTTGAAATTTTCCTAAGTAAAATAGGATTTTACATAGGAAAATACTTGTGAAGGTGAGTGAATAATTTATGAATGATTTTAAATAATCAGGCTTTATAAATTATTGGGCCAAAGGTTCGATCCCTCCAGAAGTCATAGAAATGCTCCGAGCGTCTCTAATTTAGCAAATACCTTAGTATTTAGGGAAAATTAGTGAAAATTTATGGAAAGTGAGAAGGGGAGTTAATTATTTGACTTTTCTTGCTTGATATGTCTTTTATGTACTGCGTGCCTTTTCTTTATGATGAAAATAACATATTTGCACATTTGAACATCATCTTTCACCATATGTTATTCTGCAAACATCAACTACCTACCCTACATACTTTAACCTAGCATTTTTACTTCTTTATTAGGGTGCACTTGAACTGGCAAACCCTCATCAGAATTTCTTTCCTTTTACATAGTGATATCTATCTAAATCTACACTTATTACATCCATGAGCTCAAATTAAACTGTTGAACTCCTTTTATTCACTCTACTTATCTACTTATCTACCAAGATTACACTGTTTGGTAAGATCTTTATTCTTTATTTCTACAACATAAAATTGAAAAATGAACTAGCCAAACTTAAACTGTTTGACTATTCATGAATTATGGCATAGATCACCAACTGCACACAATGTTTTATTATTCAAAAGTGAAAAAGTAGTGGCATTTAGACTTGCACACTTTCCTGGTCCTTCTTTATCTTGGGGTTCATTTTCTTTCATTTTTTGACCATCTTTTATTCTTTTTAGATTTTGATATTTATTTAGGGTATACTCTCTTTATATTTTTTTATTTTTTTATTTTTTACAAATATGGAGAACCTTTGCAATAAGCAAAGGTATGTACATATTTTAGAGCTAAACCCAGTCAATCATGATATATTACACTTATTGGTATAGGAACTTGATACACAAGAAGGATGGATCATGGCGCATGTGTCTGGATTATAGGGAGCTCAACAAGCTCATTGTTAAAGATAAGTTTCCCATTCCTCTCATTTATGAATTACTAGATGAGTTACATGGATCAATTTACTTCACCAAGTTGGATCTTCATTCAGGATATCATCAAATTTGGGTGAAGACTGAAGACATTCCGAAAGCAACATTTAGAACTCATGAGGGTCATTATGAATTTTTGGTCATGCCTTTTGGCCTTACCAATGCACCTTCAACATTTCAAGGTTTGATGAATTCAATTTTCAAACCATTCCTTAGAAAATTTGTGTTAGTATTTTTTGATGATATACTAATCTACAGCAAGTCTTGGAAGGATCATGTTGAACATGTTGACAGGGTGCTACAACAATTGGAGGAGAAACAATTATATGCAAAAAGATCCAAATGCTTCTTTGGAGTCCAAGAGGTGGAATATCTGGGTCATATTGTATCTCATGAAGGAGTTAAGGTAGACCCTAGAAAAATTAAACCCATTAAGGAATGGAAAATCCCCACATCCATCAAGCATCTGCGAGGATTTCTCGAGTTGACAGGGTATTATCGCAAGTTTGTTAACAATTATGGGAGAATAGTAGCACCTCTAACAACATTATTGAAGAAAGATGCATTTTCATGGACTCCAGAAGCAACAAAGGCCTTTGAACATCTTAAATAGGCAATGTGCCGAGCACCGGCCTTAGCTACACCAGACTTCAAAAAAACCTTTATTGTGGAATGTTATGCTTTAGGAAATGGAATTGGTGTTGTCTTAATGCAAGATGAAAGACCCATTGCTTTTGAAAGTTGTCCAATCAAAGGGAAAGTTTTTACACAAAGCTATTTATGAGAAGGAAATGTTGGCAATACTCCATGCACTTAAGAAATGGCGACCCTACCTAATGGGAAGACACTTCAAGGTAAAAACGGATCATGATAGCCTTAAATACTTTTTAGAACAAAGATTATCCTCTGAAGAGCAACAAAAGTGGGTCACAAAGATGTTGGGTTATGACTTTGAAATCATCTACAAAAAAGGGAAGCAAAATGTGGTGGCAGATGCACTCTCAAGAAAGGATGAGGATGTGGAAGCATTGTTGTGCGCCATTTCTATTATCCAACTAGATTGAATAAACGAAGCAGGGGAGGAATGGAAGAATGATGAAGAAGTGTGGCACTTATTCGAAAATTACAACAAGATTCCAGTACGTATGATACATTTAGCTAGAAAAATGATTCGTTATGGTACAAAGATCACTTATACCTCTGTAAGAATTCCCAAATAAAACAAAATATTCTTATGGAATTGCACACTTCTCCCTTAGTAGGGCACTCACGATTTTTAGAAACTTACCACACAGTTAAGAAGGAATTATTTTGGGATGACCTTAAATTAGATATTCAAAAGTTTGTGGCGGAATGTTTGGTTTTACAACAAAATAAAGTTGAAAGAAATAATACACCGGGTCTATTGCAACCTTTATCCATTCCAAGCCAACATTGGAAGGAGGTTTGTATGGATTTTATCACAGCTTTACCCAAGTCTGAGGGAAAGAGTGTCATCATGGTGGTAGTTGACAAACTTACCAAGTATACACACATTTGTGCATTATCACATCCATTTAAATCCATTACAGTTTCTATTGCATTTATGGAAACAATTCAAAAGCTTCATGGAAACCCAAAGATTATTATAAGTGACAAAGATCCCATATTCACTGGAAAATTTTGGATAGAATTATTTTCTTTTCTTGGTACTCAGTTAGCACATATATCATCTTATCATCCTCAATTTGATGGGAAAACTGAAATAGTAAACAAGTGTTTGGAAGGATACCTTCATTACTTTCTGTCTAATAAACAGACACAATGGGTCAAATGGTTTCCTCTGGCTGAATGGTGGTATAAGACTTCCTTCCATACAACAACAAAAATGACCCCATTTATGGCACTTTATGGATATCAGCCACCATCCATCACATCATATTTCAGATTAAATTTTAAGGTTCAAGAGTGGAACATTCCATCGAACATCAACACAAGTCCTCCAACTCTTAAAGGATAACCTCATGTTGGCACAGAATAGAATGAAACAATAGGCAGATCAACATCGCAGTAAAAGAAGATTTGATGTAGGTAATTGGGTATTCATACGGCTACAACCATATAAGAAAATATCCCTCAAACAAGCTAAGAAGGATAATAAATTATCACCAAAGTATTATGGTCTGTACAAGGTGTTGCAAAAGATTGGTACTATGGCATACGGATTGGAGCTTCATGCAACTTTTCGATTGCACCCAGTTTTCCATGTTTCATGTTTAAAGAAGGTTATAGGTGACAAGCTCCCAATTCAAACAATTTTTCCAGAACTTTATGAGGAAGGAAAAATTATATTGGAACCAAAATAAGTCATGGAAACAAGAACTCAACAGCTACGAAATCGATCAATTTTGGAGTATCTTATCAAGTGGAAGAACTTATTTGCTGAAGATTCCACATGGGAGGATGAAAAATTTATATAGAAGTATCTAGAACCACTCAAGTGTTGCGGACAACACCTTTTTTAAGGAGAGGGGCATGTTAGGTCCCCATAATACTAGTGACTACCTCATTACTATTGTAGTTGTATCCCTTATTAATATTGTTGTGCCCCTATTGTCCCCATATTGTTATTACTGTGCCCCATAGAATCCTTATATTGTTATATTTGTGGCTTTATATTATCATTGTTAGGTCGGCTGGGTTATATTGTAATTCCTTAGACTCCTATATATATAAAGGAGGTTTTGTCATTTGAATCATCCAAAAATTGTTCATTTATGTAATGTAAAGGAGGTTTCCCCCTCGAAGAGGCTGAATTCTAAGGCATTGATCTATCCATTCTATATTTCTTTGAGCTGGTTTCATCGCAGTTTAAGGCTGATCACCAACCGAAGTCATGCTCAGGGGCATATTTCTCTCTGGCTACAACTCTGAATCTGGTATGGTAGGTTGTGGCTCAGGCTCACTTGATGTGGCTTTGAAGTTTGTATATGACTATCACTTCCCCCCTATCAGATACAAGGTGAGATGATGGAGAAAACTCAACTACAACTCCTTTCAATATTATAGAAGAAATTCTCACATATGACTTAAATATCTTCTTGGTTGTTGAAGCCCATCGCCAAGAAGCGATCCATCCAACAGGAGACTTGCTTTTGAAGCATATGCGTGAAGAATGAGTATGATGACCACAATGCTTGCATAGATGAAGATCAAAACAATGATATTTCACATGGCCAACTCTGTCACAATGTTGGTATTTAACAATATGTTGTGGTTGTTGTGGAAGAGGACCAGAATCTGAAACAACTAAAGGTGAATTGTCATGAAGAAATCCAACACTCTAAAACTGGATGGGCTCTGAGGAATTTGGAATGTGAAAGGAAACCTCCTTATCATATCCAAGACATGTCCTGTGCTTTTTATGGACAAGCTCTTCCCAAGGTCTGATGACCAAGTTGGGAAGTGCAAGCTGAATTTATGCATCTACATCTAACTATGTTGCTTCATTGGGCACTCGATCTGAATCAATTGTAACATTATTAACTTGTTGTTTATGGCAGTTTGTTTCAATGTTCTGAATAGAAACAGGTTCAGAATGGTGACTCCACTATTGTAATTCTTCCTATTGCAATTGAGATTCAATCTACAAAAAATCAATTTGTTCTTGTGCATATTGTAGAATTGTTCTAATGTCAACAAGGCAAGCTTTGCTGACTTTTACCATACCATCAACAGTGGAGAGTATTAGAGTATTCACTAACTCTAATACTTCATCAAATTTGTCCATTTTGTTAGCAAGAATAAAGCCCTCGCCTTGAGAAAAGCTCCCCACAGCAAACTTAATACAAAAGCAATGTAGACACCTAAAAAAAATGTGTTTCTTAAAATTATTTGGCAAGGATACATAGGATCTACTAATTTTTCCAAATCAAAGCTAGAAAATTGATTAATTTTATACTATTACACCTCTCAAATTTAAGTCTAATGAAATTTGGCACACTTTACAATGAAACTGTATTTGATGGACCTGATACAATTCTATATTTTCTATAAAATTTACATAGGTTTCTTTTCCTTCAAGGAAAAGGCCTCCCATCACTCTTTTATAGCATGAAAATAATATTCTATGTGGAGGAAAGAACAAGAATAACCATATTTTCTTTTGATTTCATTCCTCAGTTTTTTTTATGACATGGACCAACGATGGATTGTTCTCAATGATGAACCAAGGATATTAACACTATGCGGGTGGAGATAGTACTAGCTCTACTCGAGCCCACCCCTCATTGTTATGCCTTGGTTCTAAATTTGGAGGTTCGGTCCCCCATCTTGTTGGTGCATGTATTTGGTGAAAAATCATTAGAAAATCAATCCCCAATGGAATTCTATTTGTCCAGGGACAAAGACAGGGAGAGAGCCCCTTTTCTTTCAGCACAACCATCCACAGAGACATGTTGCAACAACAGTAGGATTGAGATAAAGGACTTAGAATAGATCGTCTTTGTAGAGCGGCATTGATACGACAACATATGGAGTTTCATGAATCATGTGGGTTCTTATATAATTTCTCATTATATCTCTTTCAATGACCCGTTTCCTCATTTTCAAAGTTGCATTAGATGTTTGTGAAGAAAATCATTGAGAGAAGTTAAGAATTCCTCTTTCTGATTCTATTGTTCGAAT
Organism: Pinus taeda; assembly: GCA_000404065.3. Taxonomy (NCBI): domain Eukaryota; kingdom Viridiplantae; phylum Streptophyta; class Pinopsida; order Pinales; family Pinaceae; genus Pinus; species Pinus taeda. Next base: position 103,103 of record APFE030988185.1, read on the forward strand.
CTCCAATGCCTTAGATTTCAGGAAGTAAAATCTCATTCTCTTGGTTTTCCAGGAGCTCTCTCTTTCGCGTGGTCCACTACTCTTAACGGAGCTGTCATTTCTACTGAGAAATGCAGTCACAGAAGTTATATGGATTACTAAGTAGAAGCCAACTAAACCATAATGAGAGGTGTTAACACTATGATGTCAATGGATGACTATACAAGTGTTATATATTATGGAGGGTGGATCAATGGTATTGCACTGAGCATCATGACACATACCATTCAACAGAGCCACAATTAATGGGCAGCGTGGAGGTGAGAGACATTAATCAACAACATTGCCACCAATGCATCAATATTCAAACATTAAAAAAATTCAATGTAACATTGTATCGGAGAAATTGGTATGTGGGATTATGAACCGGTGGTAGGAGTGGTAATATTGCATCTCAGGCTGGCGTTATTTATAACAACGGTGGTATTAACCAAGAAATCAGGTAGTGTAGCTTTAAAAACACTAAGACAATGCTTAGATATGAATATAACACATATATATTCAGCATATGAACCATCGCACATAAGAGAAGGAGCTTCAATGCATTTGCAAAGCACATAACAGAATGAGAAACTTACTGCTTCATTAACTATTGTGGAATTCAATACAATGCCAGATTGCTTTTTATTCAATTTTAAGTTCAAATCCAGGATACGCTAATATGTCCAAACCTTAATGGAAAGGTTGTTGGCAAAGAGTAGGCACATATACGTTATGGAAATGATTGTCACGCACCTCTGAGAAATCTAGAGCATAGGAGACTCAAGCCTGTAGAATTGATGCTAAACCAAATGCATACAAACACATCCAATGCATATAGCCTTGTACAGCAATTTCATAATCGATTTTGGAACAACTCATTGAAAATTTGAATCAAGAAAATCCAATACGACTGTTGCAAATAACACAATGGCTAGACTTCAATGTTTCTGCAATCAAAAATTCAAGAGTAACGTTCCTTAAGGAGGAATGCAAATTTTTCTATTTGGAGAAATGTGGACAGAGAATTCAACTTGAGTTCAGTTGATATGACATTCAAAAGTGCAGCGCTAATAGAATGAAATTGATGGATATAATGTCAGAGTCATGCAACAATAAAATAGGCAAGGTAGCAAGATGACCAGAAATGCAACAAAATCGACAGGTAAGGAAAGGCCACAAAAATAAGTGGCTCAAATTTAAGCAGGGCAGGAATATGCTTGCAGTTCTAATACCATGTTAAACTCACATGGAATGTAAACATCTAAATAGAAAGATAAGAATTCCATTGCATATACTATTGACATGATATACATTTATAGTACGTGGTGTGACCCTTGGATTCATATTCCAAGTGCTCTCTTGGTCTCCGAAGGCTATTCACATTCCACAACATCCCATAGATGATTAGGTCTCCAACATAGAGCTTTCAAGCTAGTTGATGAATGTTGACAAGTGCATGTGTTCTTCGTGAACATAGTGTCAAGCCTACAACACAAATTTTGAAGTGTTTGCCAAGATGCTAAATGGATGACACTTTGTGTTTTTACACAAAAATGTCTTCCCTTGGTTTCCAGTCAAATGAAAAAATCCCTATGCAATCATTTCATGCATTGTTCTCTTCTTGCAGCTCATTTTGGACTTCAAAGTTCTAACTTCATAGGGTTAAATAATTGCTTCCCTATAGAGGGAACAAACACCTTAAATTATTTTTTATTTAAACAAGCCATTTTCGGCGTGGATTTTTACACTATTCGTGATGCTAGCATATTAATAAATATGATAAGATTTACATTAAATTATGTATTTTTCAAGATTTCCTTTAGGTGTTTAGGGGATTTTTAGGTAGAATTATATAAAAAAAATTAATTGAAAAATTAAATGGGCTTAATTTCGATTTTTTTCAACCAATGTATAAATAGATCATAACCTAACCAATGTTTTTATACAATAGAAAATATCCACATTTTTGGTCAAGCTCGTATCAAAATTTTGGCTTTGGGGTTTCTTAAGGTAACTCCCACACAAAATTGATTTAACTAATTATGATAAAGTTCCACCTTAAAACGTGTTCAACCAGAGATGTTATTGGGTTTTTTTTGTTTAGGAATGAACACCCTTGACATAAATACTTCTTAACTATTGTTTACTTACATGGTCACTCATTATTGTGGGACCCGGATGAGCTGTGCAAAAGCAACCATAAGTACTTTTGGAAAGATGAGAGAGAAAGAAAGAAAGAAATTATTTTAATGTCCACAACGCTAAAGATAGCCTATGGGACACATTTCTTCTCCCTCCAGTTCTTGTATTTGACTCTTTTCCTATGAAGCCTCATAAAAAATGCTCCTAGCTTCTCGACAAACCCCTCGCTGAATAGATTACCCCAAGCGCTAGCTATCACAATATTTGCGTAACTTTTGTTGTTTTCTTTGAAGGCCTCACATTCTAAAATGAAATGTTTTTTTGTTTCTACTTTTCCATAAGAGAAAAAAAATACATACTCTTTTGTCCCTCAGTTCTTTTGGCCTTTTCGAGTGCCAATGTTGCCAACAGAGTTGATGAGAATTAGTCTTTAGCTAAGCAAAAAGAATTTTGGCTCTCCAAAAAATATTGGCCCCTATGTACGCTTTTTGTTGATGATTATGAGTGGGATTAAACTCTTCAATATAGTATTCTTTTCTTTCTCCCTAGCTCCTTATCCCAAGTACGCATGTGGAACTTATCGATCAATTGTGAGTTTATGTTGTTTTAAATACATTTTTAATTATAAATAGATTTATTTTAAAAACATTTTCTATTGTTTAGTCAATTTGTAATTTATGTTTTTTAAAATGTATGTATAATTAAATTCAACTCACTTATAATATTAAAATTATGTAAATTTAATAACTACATTTATTAAAAAAACTAAAAGGTAGAAGATTTAAAGAACAACGTTTTAGTTTAGAGCCATTTTAACCACAAATTTACCAAAGGTAGGATCCATTCTCTTTATATGTGAACCTCTTTTAGAGTGCAAAACTTGCAAAAAAATATGCACCTCAAGAGATTTAATCCTCTTCAAAATGGATCTATATTGGTTCTATATATGGATATAGCTTGTGTAACTTTTCATTTTTAAAACTATATTTTTGAATGCATAAATGGATACATTTCCTTCAAAATTTACTTAGGAAATTGGATTGTGTAAACTACATGACATAAATTTGCAACTCCAAAAAATCTTTGCTAGACAAAATCTAAATTTAAATTTAACACTGGAATTAATGGCTCCTAGTTAATTAAAAAAATTTGGAAGGAGATGGCTAAAATTCTAAACAAACCCCCTTCTTTATGTTGATTGCACGATATGCTGGAATCTGAAGATCACTAGAGTGAAATATGCTCCTTATTAAATCCCATTATGAACACACACTGACTTATTTATTTCCTATGTGAAATTACATTTTTTATGTGTCATCGCCCACAAGGACCTATGGTAACGTTCTCCTCATTACCCTGCATGTTATAGCTTGGATATACTATGTTTATAATATTTTGACATAGTGGTATGATTGGAAAAAAATGATTTAGCTAGGTGGTTCGAGGAACATCTTTTAGAAAGGCATCGACACAAGTGTGATATTGTTGCAATCCTGAACACATTTCTTATCCTCCATCCTCCACCCTTGAGATTGTTATCTTTCCTTTGCTGCAACATTTTTGTAGTGACATCATAGCCATGTTCTATTCCTTTGGTGTATATTTTCACCTTTAGGGGAAATTTTTAGTTATGTTTATGCTTATGCTTATATTTATATTTATATATGATTTATATATAACTAGAATAAATAAAGTGAGGTTTCATTTTCAATAATGACTAATGATTGTGTATCCCTTTGTTGTGTATGGCATTGTATGTTTGTATTTATATATGATTTTTAACCTAGGTCATGATGTATCTAGCCCCTTTAAATGTATGATTCTTATATTATGAAAACAAAACAAATGGGAATGACAGTTATTATCACCAAAGCCACAAGTAGAGCCCTTAGTAGCACTATCTCTCCACTCATCCAGCAAATAAACGATGTTATTCAGTTGGATGAGAATCGTCAGCTTTTGGAAGGGAATTTAAATCACATGAAGACTCTCTTGCTCAATATTAGTGATCGATTTCAAGATCTACAAAAGACACCCAATCTTTGGAAAATTGTCTACCAAGGATGCAACATGCAATTGGAAGAGAAAAAGAGTTAACCAATTGTTCTCGAAAGTAGCAGCGATGGATTGATTACTTCCTTTGCAACTCTAAACTCTCTACAAAAATATGAAATTGGAAGAAAACTTTCGATGATCTCTTTCACAATATTCAAACAATAGGCACCACAATAGGAAAACCTTATGTTTCAAGAAGAACTAGACACCAGACTATTAGGGTTGGAAATTAAATCTGCAAAGGCATGGCTTAAGAGGTGCCTTACAGAATCTCCACACAATCGCATATTTTTTGTATATGGGATGGGTGTGCTCGGAAAAAAATCTTTGCTAAAAAGTGTCTACAACACCTACAATGCGAGTGGCATTTTCGATCACATGATTTGGGTTGCAATTGCTCGATTTTCCATTAAGGAGTTACAGAGTCGTATGGCCTCTACAATCAATTTAGATCTCACTAGTTGTTTTTATAATGATGTTAATGCGTGGAAGCTGAAGCTTTCAGCATGTCTTGGAATGAAGAACTTTTTCCTAATTTTGGATGACATATGGAGCGTAATCACTCGGAAAGAACTGGGCGTGGAATTTAGCAAGAAGAAATGTAGTAAATTTCTATTCTTTACTCGAAATAGAGTTCTAATTCTAGAAATGAATGCATACCAATCCATGAAAATACAGCCACTGTAGAAAGAGAGACCTGAGAATTATTTTGCAAAGTATCTCTCAAAGAGGGTTGCGTTTCGAAGCACATAGAGCATATTTCCAGAGTAGTAGCGGATGAATATAAAAGGTCCTCATTGGCTATAATTAATAACCTCAACAATTGTTGATAAGCAGGTTGTAAATGAGTGGAGCATTGCTTTAAGGTGGATCCAAATAGTGGAATAGTTTGACTCCTAATCCTTGTGATTAGGTGAATATATGTAAATAGATAAATAAGAAATATGAACAGTCATCGGGAGATGAACTAAACAATCTCTCCCTCATGTATATAATGAAGACCTACGTGATGGAATAATACACGAACCATTTTTTCCTTATGGAGTTACTGCCTGGCCTGACATGGTATCAGAGCCAGCTCCTTTTTTTAGCTTTTATGCCCTCTGTAACTCCCTATTCTGCTCCTCTTCTCTCCATTCAAAATAGCCTTCCATACAAAAAGTTGTCTCTCCATTCAAAAACGTTGCATGTTCATAAATGATGGTAGCCTGCTCCACACAATCACCTGAAAACTGCTGCCACAGTAACCTAAACGTTGCTGCCACAGTCACCAGAACGCTGCTCCACGTAGGTTATTAGGTTCCTCTGCTGAATATTCCAAAACCAATTTTAGTTCCAATGCTGAGACGGTTTCGATATCTCTATCATTTTTCTCTATCACAACATCTTCCTCCTTTTTCCATTGATGTCTGATGAACCTTCTCCTATAAACTCTGGAAACTCTGTGTTAATTCTTTGAAAGAAAATTGCTGAAATGTATGAAGTCGATTGTCGCCCTGAGTAATGAGTTGAAGCTGCCATAAAAATCGTGCATAATCATGGGGGTGAAGATCATTTTATTTTATTAAATGAATTCTGGTCGAAACTCCTGCTTTGGTTCGTATGTGCTGAAGAGAGCAGCGTATGATGGAATGCTTCTTCTTTCAAATAGTACCGTTCGCTCAAATAATTGTGTGAATCCTGCATTAATGTTATGGTGGGAAATTTTAAATGATATGCTACATGAATCCTTGAAAGCCATATGATAGCTGAAATCCTTTCATACATGGTCATCGTGTGCTGGTGTTCCTTTCTTTATTGAAGGTCGTTTTGTGAGTGAAGTGGGTATGTTGTATGGTTTTCGATATATATTTAAGCCAAACATATTTGATATATATTGTGCGTTGAATATTTTTAAAGGGTCCATATGGTAGCTACAACCTTCCACCTTTTTCTGTTGCCTTTTCATGTAAAACAATTCAAGAATGTTGCAGAAAAACGACGAGGATGAAATTTGAAAATTTTCTAAGAATGCATAGCTGATATATGTTTTATATTTTCATTAAAGACAAATACTGTACATGGAGAAAATGCACTTTTGAAATGTAAAAAAGAAAACTACCACCAAAAGTACAATTTTACTGTATATTGGCAGAAGTATTTTTTCTATCAAAAGAAGTTTTTTTACAGAATGCATTCAATCATATCCATGGCGGGAATAGTTCTCACTAACAAGGAGAACTATCCTGAATGGTCTCGGATGATAAAACACACCCTCATTTTCAATGAGTTGTGGAAAGGAGTGTGTGTCAGAGATGGAGACAATGAACCAGTACAACCTACCTCAAACAAAGAACTCGTCATTTGGGAAAACAAGAACAACAAAGCTTATGCATTAATAATAGTATCTATAAATGAAGAGGTGAGTCACCATATTTTGCCATATTCAATTACCTTTGAAGCCTTACAAAAGTTGAAAGAACTCTATGACTCACATTCTGCACTTGAAGTTGTTCAACTCATGATTAAACTCTTCACTCTTGAACTGCAAAATAATGATCCTCTTGCTCTTGCATCTAAAGTGAAGTCTATAATGCATGATATCAAATCCACTAAGGTTGAATTGGATATTCCTCTTATTTCTTTTCTCAAGGCACTTTATCCTACTTACTCCAATTATCTTGAGTCATTGGAAGCAAACGGAAATCCCAAAGATATAACCTTTAACTCTCTTGTGAAAAAGTTTGTTGAAAGAGAGAAAGCTTTTGGAAAGAGGACAGCCCCTGAATCTTCTGAAGAGGTTGTGTGCCTTGCTCATAAAGAAGAGCATCCTTCTCAATATTCTACAAGAAGAATAGGTGGTCGAAGTGGAAGAGGAAGATATTTCAGAGGCAGCGAGACAGACATTCTCAAGGAGAAAAGGAAGATTTGTACTACATACACTGCAAAAGAAATGGATCACATGATACCTGTACATCCAAGCTACCATGGGAAAAAATTGAGCAGAAAAGAAACCAACAGAAAGGTAAAATTGATGATACAGACAAAGGTAAAGCACCTAAATCTGCTCACTATGTTGTGGCACAATGTAACATTGGAGTAAATGAATATTTATTTAATGCTTCACTTGATTCTTGGAAAAATGATTGTTTGCTTGATTCAAGAACAACCTTCCACATGACTCATAGAAAAGATTTTTTTGAAGATTTCACTAACAATATTGATGGAGCAGTATACTTTGTAGATCAATCAAAAATCAAGCCATCAAGGCTTGGCACAATTAGGCTTAAACTACTTGGTCTTCCAATCTTTCTTCTGCATCATGTTCTATATCTCCCACAGCTCAAGAGAAACTTGTTGTCCTTGGTCCACATCCACTAGCAAGGTCACTCCATTCATATGTTTGATGGCAAGCTTGAGGTAAGAAAAGCATTTGACCACTCACTTGTCATGAGGGGAATAGAAGAAGAAAGGCTTCTCAAGCTGCAAGGAACCTCTTCTCATACACAACATTTCTCATACAATTCTCATCATGAAGAAGGTACACTTCCATCAAGTTTATTATGGCATGCTAGATTTTGGCATTTGAACTATGATAGTCTCCTCTGAAGAAAAATGGTGTTGTTGGTTTTCCTACAATTCCTAGGAAACTTAAGCAATGTGATGCTTGCATTCTAGGAAAGCATAGCAAAGAGTATTTTCATGATTCACATTCAAGAGCACATAGAAAACTTGAACTCATTAATTCAAATTTATGTGGTCCAATGCATGTTCCTTCTGCAAATGGAGATAAATATATCATGATATTTATTGATGACTACACGAGAATGTGTTGGGTTTATTTATTGAAGAACAAATCCGATGCTTTTCAAACATTCAATAATTTTCGTAAATGGATTGAAAATGATGCAAAATCTCATATTGGGTCTATTCGCACTGATAATGGAAAATAATACACATCAAATGAATTTCAAAACTATCTTCTCCAACATGGGATCAAACATCAAACAACTGTGCATTATAATCACCAACAGAATGGTGTAGCTGAAAGAATAAATAGGACAATCTTAAATATGGTACGATCCATGCTCTTCTTCAAAAATGTAAAGATAATGTTTTGGGCTGATGATATTCTATGTGTTGCATATATAAAGAATAGATGTCCATCTAATGCTATAAGAAACACGACTCCATATGAAATGTGGTATGGACATGTTCCTTCGGTAAAGCATCTCAGGGTCTTTGGTTCCACCTGTTATGCCTTGATACCAAAGGAACATAGAAACAAACTTGGTGCTAGAAGTCATAAGTGTATCTTTCTGAGGTATTCAAACACCTCCAAACCATACCGCCTCTATGATGAAGTAAGTAAGAAGTTTGTTGTATCTAGAGATGTAATTTTTCTTGAATCATCGAAAACTGACAATGTTGTTGAGCGGAAACTTGATCGCTTGGATAGATTCGCAAAACAAAAATCATTTCAAGAATTTGATAATCAGATTCCACATCTTTAAGGGAGGATTCTTGTACTACATCAACATGTGGAATCTTCTTCTGAAGAACACTCTCCCCCACATCAAACTCCAACAACGGATGATGCTTTAAGTGATGTGATTGATAGAATTGGGAGACTCATTCTTGATTCAGTCCCAACTAAATCAACGGAGTAGCGTGGACCACCTAAAAAAGGTCCCCCAAAGTGGTTGACAAAGACACTTGAAAGTGTT
>APFE030988189.1:0-29573 GCA_000404065.3 Pinus taeda
CCAGTTATTCCATATGTTGTTCATATTTCCTGTCTCTCATGTTTCCTCTATGTTAAAACTCTAGACAGTAAAGAAAAAGGATAGCCTCAGGACTTAGTTATTCACTACCCTGAGCTCAATCTGAACTGCCTCGTATGTTTTCTTCTGCTAAAGTGTTTAAAGTGTAATTCTTGAATGCTACCTTTAAACCATATCCTTGCTGTGCATTGTTGTTTTAAGAATTCAAGTGATTGCTCTTAGATAACAGGCCTTTTCACAAATATACAGCCTAAAGTAACGAAATCTTCATTGCTCATTACTAGTTGTATATGCATCACAATCAAAATTTCACAGTTTGTTCCATGAAGTGCACACAGGCCCTGTAGCTTTCCTCCTCACCAAAATCAAGATTTCAAGAGAAACACTCCCAGACCCCATTGCCCAATGGATTAATCATCTATTTTGATGTACTTCAGAGGAAACAGTAGCATCCTCCCAACCAAATACACAAAAACAACCCAAAAACTCAAGTCACAACTAGCCTAAAATCCTCACTGAAAGCAGTGATAAACCTAATAGAGAGAGCCCTCTCTGACTGCAGCTGGGCTAGAAGCTGCAGCCCAAAGATTGGTTAGTGGTTACCCCGGCCGTATTCTCTTGGGAGTCAAAGAGAACAACCTGGGTGTTAACAACAGCTATGAAATTGTGTTGATGTTTGTGGCGTGGGTTGTAAAATTATTATTGTGTAAAAAAGAAAGAAACAAATGTAGAACCACAAATAACAGACCAACTATTCCATAGACTGATGTGACTCGTCATGCTCTGGGAGCATTCGTCATAGGTAATTCTTGATAACTTCAAACTGGTTTGACCCGTCATGCTCTAGGAGCATCACTACAGGTTATTTTATAAGTTCAAGTTGTAGAATTGTTTGTTGAAGACATTCTGTATCCATAATGCTATCCTAGATAACTGATAAAGGCTGAGGAGGGTCGTGGATTCAGAGATGGTGATAGTTCCAAAGCATGGTTTAGTATCGAGACTGACCCATTGTGCTCCGGGAGGTTGAGAAGTGTTAATTCTGCAAAGTTCATCAATGATGGGCAGAGGTGGTTAAATCTTAAATGGAGTTCAAGTGACAACTCGAAGGTGTGGTAGTGAAAGAGCAGTGTTTGCAGGATTCCAGAGTGGTGCTGATGATGACCATATGAGACAAATCTGGCAAATATTTATTTATTGTTGTAATGTGGGTTTTTTTATATTTTCCACATGTAAGCGTTAAGGTACGATGTTGGAAGTAATGCTTCCATGTAATGTGTGAGTTGTCATTGTGAGTCCCTAGGTGTTAATCTAGAAGTACTTAGTTTCCTATGTGTGAGTTGTAATAGCTATCTAGATGTGTCATTGTCAGTGATCTAAATACTATAAATATGTAACCCTTGACATGAATAAAATATATTGTGTTTGGTGTTGTGTTTAATCGATCTCTTGGCTTTCTCTCTATTTTCTATCATCAATGGCTTCTTTTCCAAGTTGCAAAATGGTTGTGAACATAGATGAAGGCATCTGTCGCAAAGTATAGAGAAGTATAATCACATAGTGGCAATGCCATGTCATCATGAAACCATCATGAAATTGTCCTTACGCCCACATGGATATAGATGACCATGTGAAGTACAAGTAATCCTAAGTATTCTTTTTCTCATATTTATATATATGGTTGTTACACAATCAACTTAGTTCTGTGGAATGAATAAATTCAAAGAATAAGACTTATTATAATTTCACCATCGTGTATGTTCTATGAGAATGATATAAATTCATCACTGTTCATAATTTAAACCATTGAAATCAACAAATACTGTTGACAACTTGTGTAGAGTATCATACAATAAATGTTGAAACCAATTGAAAATCTTTTACACAAAGGAAAATTATTCACCTTTCAATATAATCATAACTCCATTGTATATCACAATATTTGAGATATGGAGGTTGTTGCATATATTAAAAGTATTTTTGGAGTGGTTGCGGAACCGATGATAGGAAACATGAAATATCTTGGTTACCATATTAAAACATGTAGCTATAAGGTTGTGGATTGGATGTGGCTTGTGGATCGGTTCTATAAAAGGATTTCTGGATGGGAGTGCAGATGCTTATCATTGGGGGGTCACATCATACTGACACACGATGTGCTCATGCAGTTGGGTGTATACTTGGCTCATCTATTTCATCTCCCACTTAATATTATTAAGAGTCTTAATAGAATTATGGTTAAATACATCTCGACTGGTAGCAGAGAAAAAAAAAAATTTCATTTGGCCAAGATGTCCCAAATCACTCTGCCAAAGAGTATGGGGGGCTGGGGGATTATGAACCCGAGATGCTTCAGATGGCCGTTATTGTTGAAATCTCTATGGAGGGGGATTTTTGAAGATGGTACCTCAGGTAAGATCATTAGACATAAGTACCAAAAGGACAAAGATTTTCCAGTTTGGTTTTGCAGAGGGTGTATTGGGATCTCATTGGGCTCAACCATCTGGCTTAGCTTCCCAAAAATAGATAAAATTTTCATAAAAAATCTTGCATGGTCTATGGGGTCGATGCATAGGATTATCAATGGATTTGATCACATTCTAGGTACTAGAGTGGACTGCTATATACCTGAGGATTTTATCTGATGCATTAACAGTAGAGGTATATTTTTTGGAACCAAGTTATATCTGCATGGGGGGGTCCCTGTCCTACTTGGAAATGCACAGAGGAGTTGGATTTGTTTGGACAAATGGTGAGGAAATGGGATCAAATCTGTGCTGGCATGAAATTTTTACGAATCTGTCGAGAGGGAAAGAGTGATCAGATTGTTTGGACGAGCAAGATGAAGGCAAGGAACATCATTGTAGCTGACATATATAACACTCTCCATGGATAGGAGGTCCATATTTTGGGGAAATGTGATTTTTATAATTACGAGAAAACAAAAATTCCCATCAAAATCATCCTTTTTTTCTGGTTGGTATGCAAAAAAAAAAAACTCACATGGGAAAATCTCGAAAAGAGACATTGGCATGGACTGAGTATATTGGTGATATGCAGGAAGGCGGAGGAGAACAATGAAAACATGTTTATAAAATGCCCCAAAATGGTTCAGGTATGGAATAAATTGGCTACCTCTATTGACTTTCCTTGTATTCAATTTGACAACATCACGATTTGTATGCAATGGTGGATTACATAGAAATCCCCATGGAGGATTATCCCCCAATCCGTTTTTGGGTGATACAGAAATGGTGAAACATAAATATTTTTGAAGACTCTAAAGAAAACTTTATGCTGGTATTTGATCACATTGTTTCTTGTTACTCTATTGGGTTTTCCCTCGATATTGGATCTAAAAAAAAAATTCACAAGTTGTCGGGCCCACGGATGGAGTATCCGGCTAGATTTCTTGATGGGGCGGTGCAGATATACAAATGTGGATGTGATTTTTGGATATCTATTATGAAAGAATAAGAATTTTGGGTAGACTGGAATGTGGGCAGTGCCACGAATACAAGAGCTGAAGCGATGGCCCTCTAGGGGCTTTTATGGTTTACAGACTTCCTCAACATCCCTGAAAGTCACATATTTGGGTATTCAAAGATAATAATTGATCATGTCAAAGAATGCGCAAAAATCAATCAACAAATGCTCCTCGGATGGCTCAGGAAAATCGACAATCGTTGGTCCTTATTTGAAAAATCCTCGATTATGCACATCAGAAGGGATTTCAATGAACAAGCAGATCAACTATCGAAGCAGGAGCTACAAGAACAACTAGATGGTATGCAGATTGAAATCAAATTGGGAAACACCATATTGGATGCTAGGGTGATTCCATTTCCTAGGTAATTATAGTTGCATTTTTTTTGTATACTCAATGTTTTTCTTTTTGAAAGTCTATCTAGTTTATTTCCCTTGTTTTGAATGCACATTGAAATCAAATTGGGAGACACCATATTGGATGCTAGGGTGATTCCATTTCCTGGGTAACTATAGTTGCATTTTTTTTGTGTACACAATGTTTTTCTTTTTGAAAATATGTTTAGTTTATTTCCCTTGTTGTGACTTGGTGATACAATTATATGGGGATTTGTGGATTATATGTATATCTCCACATGATGCACTGGATGATGTTTTTCTTTTTTGTACAAATGGACTATTTATGAAACTTTTATATATAACTAAAAACGTGATATAATGCCATAAAATGGAAAAATGATGTATATATTTACGCAGTAAGGTGTGTTGGGCCTCAAAATAGTCCTTATTCTCACTCCATTATTCACCAATACCTTCACATTACTTCCATATTACCTTCATGTCACCTCCATTCCACCTCCACATCATTAAATTTACCTCATCATTGGCTTATAACTATGCTTTTCCAAAGTTTAACCATACATCCCCGGCAACGGTGCCAAAATGTTGGACAACTTAATTGATTAAATTACTTTCATTAAATTATCAACCAGGGAAACTTGTAAGCTTGTGATGATGCCAGCAAAATATATGCAGGAGTAGGCAACTAACTCTATGTCTAACTAAATTATTTATGATTCAATATAATATGCAAGGGAAGAGGCTCCTAATTGAGGAGGTCTTGGTTGTCCTTCCCTAAAATATTATAGATTGAAAAGAAATCATTGATTACATAAAACTAGAAACGTGAAATAAAGAAAAGAGAATAAATTTAATTGTTGTTCATATTCAAATAGAGAGAGAGACTAACTTAGTCTCTTGATTTTCCCCTCATATATTGATCCAAACTAAACTAAGATTCATTCATAAGCATAGGAAATGAAATAACTTGAAACTTAAAAGTAAAGGAATGAATTTCAACTATCATGCAAAACAAATAGTGGGAGAGCCTAACTTAGACCCTTGGTTGTTCCCTCATATGCTAATAAGATTTTAATTTAAAACTCATTCATCAATCACAAACAAATCCTCAAACATCTAAGCAATGAAATAAGATCTACTATGAAATAAAATGTTCCTTTGATCCTTTTAGAGTGAGCTCAATTCTCCTAAGAACAAAGTGACAAATTATTCCATATTCTACATTAAGACAATATATATTTAAAACTATAGAATGGAAATTTATGTAAAATGAAGCTTTATTCTATTCCATCATAATTTGGATACATGCTCCAAGATTCCTCCCTTTTGGAATGGAGGAGGTGCTCCTATTTATACAAAAACTATGATAACCACCTCATAAATGTAGACCCACTATTCCCTCCTTTGACCCACATATTTCTCAACCAATGGTGACACATAACCCTATCCTCCATGATCTCCTCCATGAGGTCCATGATCTTCTCCATGAGGTTCATGATCTTTTCAAATTCGAATTTAAACATAGAGTGCCACATAAGGATGCCTTGGAAGCTTCCTTTGTACCTACACATGTCATTAAACTCATTCTAATTTTTAGGTATAAGTATAAGCATATTATTTTCTAAAGTTTAACCATAAATCCACTTTAGAATGTTAAGAATTAATAAACTTTGGAAAAGCATAGCTATAACCCAATGATGAGGTAAATGTAATGAAGTGGAGGTGGAATGGAGGTGACATGAAGGTAATATGGAAGTAATGTGAAGGTATTGGTGAATAATGGAGTGAGAATAAGGACTATTTTGAGGCCCAAAAAGGTGTTTCCCTCTGAAATCAACTCCCCTCCCTGCCCACATGTCATGTTTATACACCATAGGATTATATGTTAGACGATTGCAAAGGTTTCAGGCGTGAGATAAGAATGGTTACAAAAAATTAATTTCTGAAACCGTTTGCGCACTGGTCTAATGGTTACAAATTCGTTGCTGAATCCGTAAGGTGTTTGATTTCTAATGGCAGACTACTGATGCAAAAATTGTTTAGGTGAACAGGCGTTTACTGTGCATAGAACTCGTGGCATAGGAATTTTTTTGCAGAAGGTGCCTCTACAAAAGCTAGATGATGCTTCCACATAGAGGATCTATGCAGAAGTCTGTCTATTGAAATCTCTTGGGAATGGAAACATAATTATGCTCTACAATGCATGGTTGGATAGAACGAAAAGTCATGTGAATTTCATTATTGAGGTCTGTACCTCGGGGACTCTGAGAGAGTACCACCAGAAGCACCGTCATGTCTCAGTGAAGGCTTTGAAGAATTGGTCACTTCAGATACTGGAGGGTTCCATTAACTTCATAATTATGAGCCTTGTGTAATTCATAGACATTTGAATTGCAGCAATATTTTTATGAATGGCAATGGTGGCGTTCTAAAGATTAGGGATCTGGGTCTTGCCACTACCCTGAGAAATGTTCATGCTGCGCACTCTGCCCTAGATACTCCAGAATTCATGGCTCCAGAATTATATGAGGAGGGTTATAAAAATCTCTATTTCTCTGTCATCCTATAGCCCTGCAAGGGTTTCTGTTCATTAAATTCAAATTAGAAGAGGAACCTAATTTGGAATTTTTTGGTAAGGCTTTCCTTTCCTATAGGAGGTGGAGAAATGCCTAGTGTAGAATATGACGGCTGTGATAAAGACTGGGAGCCCTTTGTGGAATTAGGTCCCACCGGTAGGTATGGTCGCTATGAAGATGTGTTGGGCCGTGGTGCTATGAAGATGGTATACCGAGTTTTTGATCAAGATGAGGGTATTGAGGTTGCTTGGAACAAGGGGCCTTTGCAAAACCTAAATGATGCTTCCACACATAGGATCTATGCAGAGTCGTAATCTACTAAATCGCATAAGCTACCTAGGGTAAGGAACATGTTTAGATTTTCTACCTTTCATAAACCTGTTTGATTGTTTTGCTCTATTCATATTTGTATCTATACTTAATTTATTGTGGTTGTGGCATCCTTTGATAGAGTATGAACTTTGCAGAAAATTTGAGGCAAAAACATATGAGAAAAATAACTATACCAACAATTTTAGGCTTAATTTGTTTACATGATTTATTAGAAACTAGGAAGGTAGGATCAGCATGTTAACTAGCAGAAATAAGAGGCTTTCGAGTTCACTCCTCTTAGTTAATATAAGTTTTTTATGTGTCAGGTGTCGGGCCATCTCATTTGGCTCTGCCTCCGAGCTCTCTTTTTCTCAACATGATATGATGCGAGATTTAGCCTTTCGTCTGGCCAACCAGGATAGTACCATTCATTGTAAGAGGATTTTTATGCCTAGCAAGGAGGATAATATTCCCACAAAATGGCTAACACTCAAAGATCAGGCATCTAAGACTCAATTTGTTTCAATTCATATAGGTCAGTACTGAAACTTGTTTTTTTAACTGCCTACACATTGAATCATTTTTTGATCAATCTACTTATGTTCCAAATTTATTAAGATGTTAGATAAACATTTTTTATCAGCATAGCATACAGACTTTTACATTTCTGGGAACTGGAGGTCCAATGGAAGAGTAAAATTGGTGTCAAATAAACTTTCCTGAGGTGGAAGTATTGACTTTGTTTTCCGCTGCCAATCATTACTGTCTTCCAACATTTTTACATACCATGCCAAAACTGAAGGTTGCTATAATATACAATTACTGTTCTAAGTGTTCAACACTTCATGGGATCTCGAGCTTCCCTGCATTTCCTCAAATAAAGTATGTACTACTTGGGGGGTTGATTGTGTCTCCTCTTTATGAGTATTGTAGATCAACAGACAGCTTGGAAAAGTTGTCTTTATGCCTATGTGAGGGTTTGGGGAATATGACTTTATTGGATAAGGGACATGACTTTCCAAAGTCTCCAAGATTTCAAGAAATTAACTTTGACCACTGCAGTGATTTGGAGGAACTACCTGGAAACATATGCTATTTAACTTACCTTCAGAAGTTATCTGTCACTAATTGTCATCTTATCCAAAAGTTACTTGATCACTTTGGGAGGTTAAGGTCACTTAGGGTGCTGAGATTGTCTGCATATGCCCAAGTTTTTCAATGCTTCCTCCTTAACAATGTAAACTTTGAAACGAGAACCCATACTTTTACCCGTTTTGTAGAGATAGCAAAAAAGTGACTTGATTTCGAAAAGGGGTTATGCAGAACACACGTGTTTTTTAAAGCTTAGTTTTTGGCACTTTAAATAACCGATACGATTACTCGTTTTGTAGGAGTAGTAAAAACGTGACCCGATTTTCAAAAGTGGTTAAACAGAATACACTTCTTTTTGTTGGGAGCATATTTTTGACATTTTAAATTTTCTTATGTATCAAATATAAATATTGGTGATTTTCATGTTCATTTTGAAATGTGTAGATGCAACGTGTTGATGTAGCATACATTTTTTCAGATAACTTATTTTTCACACTTTAAAATTTATTATCTCCAAAAAAATTTTAAATTATGATTACTTAACGAATTTTCAAGTTGTTTTTTTTTTTAAATGTTTATTAGTTAAAAAACATAAATATAAAAATATATATAAAAAAGAAAAAAAAAGAGTAAAAAAATTATCTAATAAACCATAAAATAATTTGGAAAAAAATACAAAATTTAAAATATATATATATATATATATATATATAATATATATATAATATATATATATATATAAAGTTAAGTAACTAAAAATAAAAAATTAAAAAACATAAAAAAAAACTAGGAAAAAAAATAAAAAAACTTAAAAACAAACTAGATTAAAAAAAAATAGAGAATTAACCCCCCAAAAAATTAAAAACTAGCAAAATTAATAGTAAAAACATTTAAAAAAAAAATAAAAAACAAAAATAAAGTGAAATTACTAGAAAAAAAAACTAAACAAAAATGAAAATTTAAAAAATACATGCCTTTTTTAATTAAAAACAAAAAAAAATAAAATAAAAAACATTTAAAACGTATAAAAACACTTTGTTTTTGATTAAAAAAAATAAAAAAATTGTTTTTTATAAAAATTTCATTGATCAAACGAAATAAAACATTAAATTTTTTTTTTTTCAAAGCATTTTTTTATGGTTTTTATTTAAAAAAAAAAAACTAATTAAAAAATTTCAATTTTTATTTTTTAAATTTTCGATTTTTATTTTAAAAATTTGTTTTCATACTATAAAAAAACAAAAAATTTACCCAGCCCCTAGCCGAGCAGTGCGCGGGCAGAGGCTGAATTTTTCTCGAAATCGGGCCTCCCGCCCTGCCTGCCTCGGCGTGGGGTGCGGTCGTGGGCGGAGCGCTTGCTCTCGAATCTGGCCACCACCTGCCCTGCCGCCCGAGGGGGCGCGGCCGTGGGCTGGAGGGGCTGCGCGCAGCGCCTCCGCCCATGGCTTCGTCCCCCGACGGGCTGGCGTGTGGGTGGGATGCCCGATTCTCGGAATCGGGCCTCCGCCCACCGCCGCCGCCCAGTGGGGCGCGAACCCGTGGGCGGAGGGCTGCGCGAAGACGCCTCCACCCATGGGCTGCGCGGAATCGGGCCTCTGCCGCTCGCCGCCACGCGGGGGCTGGGTTAAATTTTTTCTTTTAATATGAAACAAATTTTTTAAAATTAAAAATCGAAAAAAAAAAAATTGATAATTTTTTTTAATAATTTTTTTTTAAATAAAAACCATAAAAATGCTTAGCAAAAAAAAATATAATTTTTTAATGTTTTTTATTCCGTGAACAATGAAATTTTTATAAAAAACAATTTTTTTTATTATTTTTAATCAAGAACAAAGTTTTTTTATATGTTTTAAATGTTTTTTAATTTTTATTTTTTTAATTAAAAAAATGCATGTATTTTTAAAATTTTCATTTTTGTTTAGCTTTTTTCTAGTAAATTTAGTTTAATTTTAAGTTTTTTTATTTTTATTTTTAAATGTTTTTTACTATTAGTTTTTGCTAGTTATTATTTTCTTTTTCGGGTTAATTCTCTATTTTTTTAATCTAGTTTGTTTTTTAAGTTTTTTTTTTTTTCCCTAGTTTTTTTAATATCTATATTATATATATATATTATATATATATATATATATATAATAATATATTATAATTTTGTTTTTTTCCAAATTTTTTATGGTTTACATATTTGTTTTTTTTCATTTTTTTCAAATATGTTTTTTTTACTATTTATTTGTTTATAATTTGTAATTTTTTTTTTAGTTTTTTAATTCTTATCTTTTATAAGTTAATTTTGTCTTTTTTTTACATTCTTTATGTTGATTTTGTTATAATTTTATTTTATGTTTTGTTTTTGTTTATTTTAATTTATGTTTTTGCTATTTTTTTTACTTTTTTTTTTTTTTTTTTTTGTGTTGTTTCATTGTGTATTTTATTTTATGTTTTCATTATTTTTTTGAAATTTTAATGTTTTTCAAGGTCACAATAAAATATTTTACTCCATTATTTCAAAATGTTGAAATTTTACCCTTGAATTTTTTTTGTTATCCTAGCGTCAACACTTTTAGTTTTGAAGGTCTTTGTTGCACAAAATTTACCATTAAAAAAAAAAATTGTTATTCGAACATCAACACTTCGTTTTGAAGGTGTTTTTTGGACAATTTTTGCACAAAAAATTGGTTTTCACCGCCATTTTTAAAACATGTTGAAAATTTACCCTAGAAAAAAAAAGGTGTTATTCCAGCACCAACACTTTTCGTTTTTAGCATTGTTTTTGATGTTTTTACGGGGTTTTTTGGCCAGAGTTCTCGTTTTGAGTTTATAGTTCCCGTTTCAAAGTTTACATTGTTGGTGACAACTTTCCCCTTCTCTTCCATCAATAGTTTGCTACACAACGGGTTCCGCGGGGACATGTGTATGGGAGCCATTGCTTGTTTATCCTTTTTGGGTCTTGGCATACGCGGTGATTTTGGGATCTCTGCTACAATCTTGGCACCTTTTGGAACATCCTCCACAATTAGGGCCTGCGCGGCCTCGCCGATGGTCACTTCTTCTATTCCGAGACCATCTTTAGTTGCTGTCATGGTAGCTGTGCTGCAATCTGTTACTCGTGAATTCAGGGGCTCAATCAATGCTCAAATCTCAATACTCAGGGCTTTGCTCAATTGCTCAATTTGCAAATGACCAAGTGTTGTTTGCTGGGCAGCCCTATGTGTTTTATACTAGTTTTTTGAATTCGAATTCGACCGTTCCCCCCAATTCTGGTTCATTAAAGCTTTCTTGGCAGCATATTTTCTCAAATATTGCCCATAAATCGCATCTTAAATGCTTGCCGCCCACTCCATTTGGCCTCAAGTTGAGCATCCCATCGTGAATAATGACTTCAATGGTCACTTTCTGGTCAACCTGTGGGGCGGCGCAGCCCCCTGTGCGCGGTCGCAGACCTTGTGACTCTCTGTTTCTACGTGCATCTCTAACATCGTGTAGCTCCCAGGCAGGATAGTTTATAGTCTCGTGCTCCCTTCCAACTGCCTGGAGCGCTAAGACTGTCCTTCCCTTGGCTAGTTAGGTGGACGCACCACCCGTGTAAAGCTCCATCCTATCCTCCATCATGGTTCTTGGAGAATCCCCACCTTCTATTGTTGTGGTCAGCCTCATGCACTTCACTATTTGCAATGCGCTACCTTGGTCAGTATGCTTAGTAATATGCCATCCAAGCCAAGGCATCAGATTAACCAATTCACGGCGATAGTTCTCAAACTTGTCAGCATGATCGTACGCACCTTACCTTACCATCCTAGTTTTTTCGGTGATAAAATCTTCCTTTATCTCGTCCTCCAGCTTCTTGCCCTCTGCGTCCATCAAAGCACTTTTCTTCCTTAACCGTATCCTTTCTTTTTCAAGTTTGCGGAGTCTAAGGTTTCACTGTTTGGTTTCTTCCTCAAGTCCCATGTGTTCTGTTTCTTGAGGCTGTGTGATTCCTTCTTTCCGGACTTTGCAAACCGTCATATCTACAGGTGCTGCTACGCGCATACTAGGCTTTGCATGCTCCATAAGGATTACAACATCTGCTTCATACGTCAGCGTCAGAAGTGCCCGCGCGGTCAGGGTTTTGCACATGGTCCTATAAGCCCATAGAACCGCTGGTACGCACAGGTCCCATTCAGTGCGTCTCACATGGTGGACCACATTCAGTACTTCACATATTTTGTCAAAGGATTCCACGCGGATAATCTTCAGTGCGCTAGGTCTTATCATACTTCGTCGTTCACGCCCTCATCTTGCCCGCTCCTGCTTGTTGGTCATGTTTCCTATCACGAGGACTGTGTGCGTTCGTGCAAGTTGTGTACCATACACCTGTACCCATATGGAGACGTGGGCATGTAGGCTGTTTCTTCCATCATACCTGGCTTTCATCCGCATCTGAGGCTTTCCAAACTGCATGAGCATCATCCTTCTGCATTTGTGCTAATCCTTAAAGCTCCTTTGATGCGTACCCCACCATCTTGCGGGCGTTGCACAGTGCCCATTTCATAGCGTCGAAACGCTGTTGTTTTGGCACTTCTCTTTCAAATTTGTTCAAGAAATCATCCATAGCTGTTAACCCATCATAGATAGGCAGATCTATTACCTTTGTTTCCACGCAATGCAATGACCTTATCATCATGTTGCAGTTGAGCGTGGTTACCTCGTGTAACTGGTTCTGCCATTGTTCTATTTCCACGTCCGAATCTGAGGTGTAGGAACTTTCACTCCCACGAAATCCTGCCATCCACTATTGAATTCACCTAGTCCTACACCCGCACGGTTATCTTGTAGATACAGTCTAGATCATTGTCGCTCTCACAGTCGTGCACTGGCTCTGTGTAGCACGATCCTTCTGCAGGGTCTAAAGGTACCACTACGCACAGTGACTTTTTCTTAAAAATCATCTTACGCTTCTTTAGATTTATCACTCCATTCATGTCAGTGGCCCAATATATTCCCAGTAGCACGGGATAGGGATTGTTGTCATCAACAGTCTCTATCACTTCGAAATCTACAAACGTGCTCGCACCTTTGATATCTACCGTTATTCCCTACAATCTTCCCATGGGTAGGATCTTTTACTGGTTCACTATTTACAATTGAATAGGAGACCATTACAACACAGGCCTGCTGATGCGCTCCCATGTCTGCTTTGGTAGGACGTTTGCGTCCGATCCTATATCCAAAATCACTTAATCCATTTCAATTCCCCGATTTGCGCAGTCAATCTCATCTCTCTTCCTGTTCGTGTTGTGTGCTTCCCGAGCTTCCGGACTACGCACGGTTCTCCTGGCCCAACACATCTAGTGATGAGTTCTTGCAGCCCCTTCATCGCTTTATTGTAGTGCAATAGCTTCATGCATCTATCCAGAAAGGTAGTGAGCATTGATGGGTCCATATCCGGTTCCAGTTTATCTTTACTACCTGAAGTGGAGGCCTCCATGAAGCTCTTCTTAGCTTCAATGAATGTCTCCTTCGCGTGCTCCAAATCAAATTTTGGTTCCTTTGTTGGAACCTTGCGAACCCAGGCACTCTCTTTGGGCTACTTACCTTTGTCATCTCCTGTCGTAATACCACTTCGGAGCACGATATTTACATTCGGGTCTTCCTCGCACGGCTCAGATCTCATCATTTGCAGGTTTTGAGTTGGGGGAGGTTGGAGTGTTCCTTTATCATGCAACCTTTCTATCAATGTGGGGCAGTCCTCCATCTCATGATCAAACTGGGTACAATATAAGCATGATGGTCTCATTGGATTTGTACAATCATGGGCATAATGCCCTGGCCCTCCGCAATTGTAACAAATCAGTTGGCTGTGACCTCTTCCTAGTCCCATTCCACCTCGACCTCATTTGCGCCCCTGAAATCCAGTGCGTGCCATCCCTGCATTTTGATTGAGGAATAGTGTTTCGGTCTGAACTCTATAGGTAGGAGTTTGATCTATCATCAGTTCATAACTTCTACAGGTATGCTCATCATGGCCTACTAACCTGTAGAAATTACAGAACACTGCTGGGACGTCTGCGTATACTTCTGTAATAGATGGCAGTTATTTGTAGCATTCTTCCCTCCTATCTGACAAATGGCGCACCATAATGCAAGTGTCGCACTCGGTCCTACTTGTGCCTCTAGTCTCAATGGCATTGGCCCTCCTCCCGCCAGGTAGTTCACATAGACTGGACAATGGTCCTTGTCATGTCCCTGGCCTTTGCACTTTATGCACCATACCTCCTCGCGTGCTTCTAGGTGAGCTGTCCTGTCTTGTTTCAAACTCTGCATTTCGAGGCACAAATTTTTCAACTGTGCGTGGATTTGTTGGACTCCCAGGTTAGGATCTTGTATCAGGGTCTCGTGCAGTATCATTGCGATCTCCAAGGCCTCGACCTAAGTGGATAGCTTCTGCTATGATAGTGCGGTCCTTAGATGTGGCGTTAGCGACTCCATAAACCATGCGCGGTGTTGCGCATCCATCAAGGTCATGTTAGCTTCACGAATCATACCCTTCAGTCTCTGATCCAGCTCCTAGGGGGTCTCGCCTAGAAGCATTGTGATTTCCTTAAATCTAATAATCGACTGTGTCTCTGATTTTGGCCTGCTAAATTCCTTGTTTAGCGCAACTTGGATATCCATGATCCCTGTGTTTGGGTTGTTATTGGAATGCTTAATGTACCACATCAATGCGCGATCCTACAAGGTGCTGACCAGTGTTGCTTTCTTTATATTTTCATTTGTGACTCCCTGCGCTTCCCCTACAACCTTTACTAAGAACCAAAACTGGTCCAAATCTTCATTCCCTACTCCTTTGAACACCGACAACTTTATTGCGCTCGCCATATTGAACTGTGGTGGTGGCGCGGATGGAGTGGGAAAAGACGGGGGTGAATATGGTGAGACTGGTGGTGGTGTAGGTGGAAGTGGTATGCACAGAATTTGCTGCCTTATCAAACTGATCGCACTTCTTGGTGAAACCTTCGTGAGATCTTCCTCGCTTTCTCATGGAGGTGAAATCAAGGGGCTAGTTTCTAGTTCTGCACTACCTTCGTTTCTGTAGATCCTCCCACTTCGCATAGCCCAAAACATCAATTTATTCACATAAACCCGCTTTTCACATAGTAGCATCTTAATCTAAGTGTTCAAATATTTAACGTACTTACCTCGCGGTCCTTTGAGGAAGTGGCATTCCGCCTTGCTATAGCTGACTGAAGTATCTATCGTGAAATTGGTGATAAACCCTCTTATAATTTGATCGAGCCAATGGTCCACAGGGCGCGCGATTTTATCTTCCGATGCTTCTAGTCTGCGCACAAGCTCTAGAGTCCACACAATAGGTTTATCGAGGCTACACCTTCCCTGACTGTCTACTAACTTCACGATCCACTCGTACAACTCAGAGGGGAAGGATGCAAAGAAAATTTCATGGATTTCTGTATATAAGTAGCGCTATAACCACTCTTCTTGCCATACTCACGGATTCCTATTATCTTGCGCTGCAAACTCGTGAATCTTCTTGTCCAGCCACTCTTCAATTCCTTTCTTTTTCAGATTCCAGTGATACGACATCAAACATCTCTTATGCAGATCCCAGTCCCACAACGGAACCATTTGTTGGCTTATTGGGGCCTGACCCAGGTTTAGAGGTGATTTAGCCAAACAAATCCCAGTAATACTGACCCTTTCGGCAATAGTCTGCGGAGCATGGACTGAGGTCTCACCTGAAGTAGTATGGGAGGGTGCTAGAACCAGGTTTCTGCACCTTGGAGATGTCTGATGAGTTCATGTGGTCTGCAGTTCGACCCTACACGCAATTCTCTTCGCGCACTTTCCCGTACCTCGCAGCCTGAGATACTCCCTTCGCGCAACCCTTCTCAAGGGCTAAACACCGCGCTTCTGCGTTATTACCCAATACTTTACTGATATTCCAATTTTAGTGATTATCTTAGTCTACTTGCATGCTTTAAGTTATACTTAACAATATAAACCATTCATACAGGTGCGCACAGTAAATAAACAGTATATTCGCAAATTATATCAAACATGCATTAACCCAAGAACAGATACACAAAATTATGATAAAACTTCTCTTTATTAATTCCTTCCTCGGTTACAGACTCGACTCCACCCTACGCACTCAGCTATAGGGGTCCACACACTCAGCTGTGGACTACTAGGCCTCTGTGCACTTAGCTGCAGAGCCTTCTCCTACTCTACGACCCAAAGACATGTTACACTTAGTCGCTTAGACTCTTTCTTCTCTACTATTCCTTCTCTATCTTTTACACTTATAGTATCGCTCTATTTATATAATCCCATGGTCCGCGGACCATGGATGGGCCGACATTACATTACAAAACTAGGGCGGACAACCCTGTGACTCTAACATACTTCTGCGCCCACAATTCGCGGAGCTTTACAAAACAATTCGGTCAAAACTTGGGCTTTGAGCCCTAAAACATGCCTTGGGGGGATTCCATGCCCAACATATGCCAAGAGGTCTTGGAGATGGAGACAATGCAATAGATGAGGCTTGGAATTGAAGAATGAGGGTTTTTACAAGTCTTACACAAGGCATTGTTGAAGCCGAGGAAAATTACCACAAATGTGAAATTGAAATAATATTTTGTCATCATATCAACAAGGAAGTGAAGAAAAAGGTGAAAGGACAAATAGTGCAGTTGAATACAGCATGAGCATAATACACTATTGGCAAGATTTTGAATTTTTTGCAATAAAAAAACATTATATGGAGGATTGTTTTTATATTTTTAGTTGTAATGATGAAAATATTCCACTTGAGACAATAGATATGTGGACTGGAAGCAACAAAGGATTTGCATAATATAAGTTCCAAAAGTCAGCAAGATAAGAGAATATGGATTATTACACTTGAAGAACTAGAGGAACCATTTTTGGGACAACAAATGATAATGATGGAAGAATGGCAAGATAGAGCAACTAACAGAGGATGCATGGAATAGGATTTTGAATATTTTGGAATCTTAAGAAACCATTGGTGTAATTTACAATTGTTTTGTCAAGGAGAAAGGTGTCTAATTCAAAGAGGAAACAATTAACAGAAAGCAAAAGTGAAGGAAGCAGGATTGAGGATAAAGATTCTCAAGTGGATGAGCAACAACAATCATTGTAGTTATGTGAAGATGATTGATAATGAAAGTTGGAGCAGAGAGACTAGATCAAAATAAAAATTACGTATGGGATCTTGGATGGTTGTAGGAAGCTACAAAACAACAACAAAATCGTAAGTCTAATGGAAAACAACAACATGAAATTTGGGATCTTGGGGGCCTTTAGCAACAAAATACTCATGATAAGGAGATGATGAATAAATTGTTCCTTGGGAGTCTAATGTAAGAGCACCACCATAAAAAATTCATTTTGACCATGATGGTAAAAAATTTCATTTACTACAGGAAGTGGTTTTCTTGAATTATTTAATTATTCAGAATACATAGGAAAATTAGTATTTAGTTAGAGATGTTATGAATTTATATGAAATAGGAATTTTTTGTAGTTTATTTCTAAGAGATATTTTAATTAGTTTTAATAGATTAGATATCTTCTAGATTTAGGAATCAGATCCACAATTAATGGATCTTAGTAGATTTATTCTTTTATATTTAAATAGAGCCTGTAACTCAAAAAATGGGTTCAGACTGCGAGTGTGAAGTGTGGATTAGTGTGTTTTCCGAAGAAAGGGACTGAATGAATTGAAAAAAAATGTCCTCCTTTCGTTGGATTTCTGGTGCTTTGTTATGATTCAATTTGCTTCCAAATTATGTGTTATGTATGTACTACAAAATATTTTCTTTAAGATTTTATTTCGGGGTTCATGGAAACCATTGCATACCACTTCCTTTGCAACTAACTGTTTGACATCAACAATCCTTCACTAGACCAGATCCTTTTGCGGTGTTAGTAAAATTTACAGGTCATACTCTTTTGTTATATATTCATCATGGCATCGGTTTCTTTTGCAACTATTCAAAACCAGGTAAAACTTTATAATAGGTGTTTTCCTTTATTTTTTTAAATAGTGGCATATAACTCAAGAATAGTTAGCAGTCAAGTTGTTGGGATAGAATTCCATCACAACTTATGAAATTGTTTTGAAGTCCATATTCAAACCAACTCCATACCCATAGTCAGTCATTTTCTATTTTAAGGTTTTGTTTAAGGAAGTCTGACCCCATAAGGCTCCCCATCTCTGAATAGTCTACAGTAAGTCAGCCCTGACCCTAATCTAGAGTTATAACAAATTGTTTTGAAGTTTTGACCTATGACCTCATGAATTTTTAGAACGGGTTAGCGATTGTATCGAATAATTAAAAGAAAATTGGAGTAGTAATCCAACCCAACCTGCTAAAATGGTAGAATAGGTCAATCAATTTGTCATTTTTTTTAATAAAAGTGGATTTTTAATGGTTTCTTTAGGCATTTGAATAGGCCAATTTTGTTTTTATAAATTTTGGAAATTGGTGGGATGTCCCTTTCAAGGGCATGAATTTGGATGTGACTTTGGTAGGAAATGTAAATAATTATTTTCCTTAATAAAGCTATGGACCTCAATCAATAAAAATAAATTGGGTTAGTGCCTCGAGCCCTATGCAAGGGGGGCTACCTTCCCCTTGTGACCCCCCGTTGTGCTTGTCACAACTTAATAGCACCAACATCTAGTCATGAATAATATAACACATGCCCAACATTCTCCTACTTGTTGTTTTCTTTCCACACAAGGGGTCGCAAGAGTGTACAATCATTGGTCCAGGGCTACAACACCCATTGTCTCTCTACACCAAGTCAAATTATCATTGCTCACAGATTTTTTCAATGCATCTGCAACATTATTCAAAGTGTCCACCTTTACCAACAACACCTTTTTGTATTCAATTATTTCCCTCACAAAGTGATACTGAACATCAATATGTTTTTTCTTCAAATGATAAGCAAGGTTCTTTGCCAAGAAAATTACACTTTGGTTGTCATAGTCTATCCTTATAGCTCGTTGTACCAACCCCATACCTAAACACAATCTATGTAACCACATTGCTTCCTTTTTTACATGAGTGGTTGCCATGTATTCATCCTTTGTAGTTAAAAGTGCTACTATAGATTTTCTCTTGCTCCTCCAACTGATTGCTCCTCCAAATAGGTTAAAAACATACCCACTTGCAGATATTCTCTGATCTAGATATATAACCTAGTATGCATCAACAAAGCCATGTATTTCCAATACTCTATCCATTCCTGGTCTTCCTTTGTCGCACAAACCATAATCACTAGGGCCACACAGATACCTAAAAATTAACTTCACTATTGTCCAATGCTTCTTCCCTAGTTTTGACATAAACCTTCTCAATGCTCCCATTGTATGTGCAATGTTTGGTGTAGTACAAACCATTGCATACATAAAAATATGAATTTCAATTTCTTATGGAACACGGGGCATGTCCTCTTCCTCTTCTTGTGTCTTGGGACACTGTTCAGTAAATAACTTTGGACTTGGAGGATACCAACTTTCACCAGTTTACTCTCCTGCATATTAAACCTCTGCAATATTGTCTCAACATACTTCCTCTGGTTCAACCAGAGCTTCCTCTTTGCTTGATCTCATTTAATTTCCATGCCCAAAATATAGTTTGCAACACCAAGATCCTTGATGTCAAATTTAGAGGACAATTAGGGTTTCACATCCTGGATAATTTCTCTATCATTTCCAATCAACAACATATCATCCACATACAAGCCCAAATAAATAACACGGCCACCAATTAATTTAAAATACACACAATGATCTACTTTGATCCTTGTGAAGCCAAGTCCCTGCATCTATATATCAAATTTTTGATACCACATCCTTGGTGACTACTTTAACCCATACAAAGACTTTTTTAACCTACACACGAGTTCTTTCTCACCCTTCACTGCAAAGCCTTCCGACTGCTTCATGTAGATCTCTTCTTCCAAATCCCCATGTAGGAACGTTGTCTTCACATCCATCTATTCTACCTCAAAATTAAAAGCAATAGAAATAGATAAAAGTAATCTAATAAAAGCTAATTTGGCAACAGTAAAAAAAATATCAAAAAAATTAATTCATAACACCTAGGAATAACTTTTGCTACTAACAAAGATTTGTATTTCTCCACTTTGCCTTATGAATTAATCTTCTTCTTAAACAATCATTTGCTACCAATGGGTTTCCTTCCAGTCAACAACTCCACTATATCCCAAGCCTCATTTTTGTCTATGTGATATCTCCTAGCTAAATGATTTTCTTATTATAAATAAATGTACCTAGGAACCTTTCGCTACTAACAAAGATTTGTATTTCTCCACTTTGCCTTATGAATTAATCTTCTTCTTAAACAATCATTTGCTACCAATGGGTTTCCTTCCAGTCAACAACTCCACTATATCCCAAGCCTCATTTTTGTCTATGTGATATCTCCTAGCTAAATGATTTTCTTATTATAAATAAATGTACCTAGGAACCTTTCGCTACTAACAAAGATTTGTATTTCTCCACTTTGCCTTATGAATTAATCTTCTTCTTAAACAATCATTTGCTACCAATGGGTTTCCTTCTAGTTGACAACTCCACCATATCCCAGGCCTCATTTTTGTCTATGTGATAACCCCTAGCTAAATGATTTTCTTATTGTAAATAAATGTGCATAGGATTACTTTAAGTTAATTATACTACATTGGTAGGCATGTAATTATCAAAAACTTAGCTAATAATAATTGTATGTAAAGTTGCAAGTATGTTTTTATTTTACAAATAAAAATGAAAACAAAAACTGAGAAATTAATGGCTAAGTACAGATGGTTGAAAGAGGAAAAAAGGTTGCAATTTTATTTTGGAAATTATTATAATACATCATTAAGTCCTAGGTATCTAATATAGGTGATTAGATTTCTTTTTTTAAATTGTGATATTTTCCAATTAAATGTCTCCTAGAAGACAAGAAGTTTTCCTTAGAAGTGGGAGACAAGAGCTCATTAATGAACAATTAACTACCTACCACCTATTGGTGAGGTGGAGGCAGTTAGTAATCACCTAAGAGTGGTAGATGGATATTATTTGAGAATTATCCTTACTTTGTGTCAATTATTATGAGAGAAAAATTGGAAATACTTAAGAGAGGCAAGGAATAATAGATAGAAACAATTTGGAGCCTTGATTTGCTCGAGGGGACAAGCATTGTTTGTTGTGTCAAGGTTGGGAGGAGCCAAGTAATTAGCCATATATTTCCAAGAATTATTATCAAGTCAATGTCCTCTAACTCTATTCTCATTTTATGTTAAGAACAAAAGTATATTTCTGTTTCTCTATCATTTTATAGTTTTATGTGTGTTCTATTTTACCTATAGCAATTTATCAAAAAAAAATTCGTCTCTTCGAGGGAACTAAAAATGTATTGTTTTTATAAGAGAGGTGGAAATGAGAATGAACAATGAAATTTTGTTAGTTACCATTACTTAATGAATAAAAGAGAAGTAAACAATGACTTATGGAGAAGTATATAAATATTTATTTGTTAGACTTGAATCTAGATTATATGTTGTGTTTAAATTATGCATGTGAATAAAAATACGCAAAAGAGAACTCAGGAAATAGGGAAATGCTAGAACAGAGTATTAATACCATAAGTTACAAAGCAAGTTATTTACTTATTTTCTTTGTTGTGGAGTAATTTTTTATTTTGAATATGAAGTGAAAGAAAAATATTGTAGAAAATCTTGTAATGTTTTAGAAATTGAAAAATAAGTTTAATATTTTTAATATAAATAAGTAAGAAAAATAATTAGATGAACAATAGATGAACAATTGAAAATATTGATAATGCACTGTATTGGAGTTAGAAAGAATAATCATTGTTAGAGAGAAAATAAATATTTTTTATTAAAAAAAATTAGATTTTACAATATGCATGAGGGTCTTTAAAGTCTTGTTCTTTTAAATCTAGGAATATAATATCTCTCTATTACAAATAAAGAACCCAAGAGATTAAATCGAGGAAAGACTCGGTAATCATTCTCTATAAGTCAGTGAAGAAGTAGTTGGGTATCTTTGAATACAATGAGAACTCATATAGATTGAAGAAGAAAACGTTGAGTTTAAAAAATTGTTAATTTTTAGTATTGGAAGTAATTTTCTGAAAAACAATAATACAAAATATTTATCTTTCATCTAAAAAATAGATAATAATTAATCTAAACACATTGATTAAAATTATAGTAAAAAAATACTGGAAAAATATTAATATTTGCTACAATATGTGTTAAGTAAAAGGAAAATAAGTAAAAAAAAAAACATACAATCATGTTATGTTGTATAAAGAAAATTGAAAAATATTAACATAAATATAAGATATATATAGTTGTTGGTAAATCTTAAAGAAATAAGTAAATCTTGAATCACTTTTTTTTTGTAAACTGCGGAAGGACTATTACTTCTATTTCATCAAGTCAAAATCATTACATAAACGTGATGACCTCAACCCACCCCAAGGGGAAACCGGGTATTTTTAGCCATCTTAAGTCTTTTACTGCCATCCAAAAATAAAAATCCTTGAGTCTATCTGTCCAAGCTATATGCACTATACAATCGTAGAGACTACCTATTTTCCTCATCTTCCTTCTATATCTATCATAACAAAAATTGATGATAAAACTATCCTCTACTGTCTTCATAAGAGCAAAAAAAGGATGTAAACTAACAAGACTATGCCTCCTTGCCTGGCTGCTGGTCCATATCCCTCTTGATGTTAGGGTGGCATTGCTTTAGCTGCTGTTGAATTTCGTCCATCCTCCTGTCCTGCATGAGCAG
Organism: Pinus taeda; assembly: GCA_000404065.3. NCBI lineage: Eukaryota > Viridiplantae > Streptophyta > Pinopsida > Pinales > Pinaceae > Pinus > Pinus taeda. The sequence goes on from APFE030988189.1 coordinate 22,717, forward strand.
GGTAATCTGTATATTCTTCAGCTCCTTCTTGAGGTTAGGAATCCCTTGAGAAAGCTCCGCCATTTCCATAGCTACTTGTTCCATAGCTTTGGCAAGCAACCTCTTCATGACCCAATAAACATGCAATGCTTGTTTATAAAGGGTCATGCAGCCTCTCGTTTGGCCAGGATCCAGGAGGAGATAAACCCAATCCTCCATTTCAGGGTCAGATTGGTCCTGGATGGCCTCCTCCTCCATGTGCTGGATAATTCTCCTGAATCCTTTGTTAGTATTTTGGTAGTAGGCCCTTTCAACAAACTGCACTTTCCTTCCCACTGATTCCCTGGTTTTCCTTCTATAAGCTGGAGCCTCCTCCTCCCTTTGGCTCCCTGTCTTTCCCCTGCCTCTGCCTCTGCCTCGTTGGCCTCTCACTTTGCCTCGTTGGCCTCCCCTGCCTCCCCTGCCCCTTCTCCTGCTGCCTTCTCCCACCACAGTCCGCCTGCTCGAGCCATACTCGCTGCCCTCTTCTTTAACTCCTCCATGCCCGCATCTTTTCCAACCTTCACCCTCCCACAGATCCTGACTACCTTCTGTTTCACCAGCCTCGCTCCTTCCCCGTTTAGCCCGCGTCTGATGGAAATTTTTCTCGTTTGAGTCAAACAATTCAACCTCCTCCTCGCTGTCATCCGGGACCGTGACTGTCTCTCCCTCGATTTGCTCTGGCGCCTTTCCTTTACCTTTTGCACTCCACTTACTAACCTCTTCGTTGGTAGCGGTCTCCCTGCTTCTCCCACGCCTTCTAGTTTCCATCCTCACTTGCGTCTCAACTCTGGACTCCTTACCCTGCTGCTCTCGGTCGCAAGAACCTCTTTGTCTCGCTGCACTTGTCTTCTCACTATCTTTTCGTTCCTCCCTACTCTGCTGATATTTAACATGCCGCTCTCCTTTCCTCTCCTGCGTCCTCCATCTTCTGCTTGCAATGATAGTGGAGTCCTTCTGCCACCTGTTCCTGCACTTAACTACCCTGTCCTTTCGACCCTCGCTTGAGCCTGCAAACTTACCATTTCCGTCTGACATCTGATCGATATCACCTCCTTTCCGCCCTATTCTCCTTACGCTCCACCTTGAAGTGTGAATCACCTTAATGGTCCGGCTGCTCCGGGCCATCATTACATGATCTTCCCCCGCTGTGGAGATCATCCTCTCCCACCTGAACCTCGATCCTTCACCCGCCGCCCAACTCACCCCGATCGGGGGAAATCTTGAATCACTTTAATCAAAGTAATTATCTATAATTTATTATGAGAGTAAATAATAACCTATAACTAAGAGCAGAGTTAGAAGATTGTATTTAAAAAAATATATAAATACAAAAGAATTGTGATTTTACAAATGAAGTTGAGCATTTACACAAATAGGAATGTGTATTTATACAAAGAGCTTATGTAACTAAAAGACTAATACTTAATACAGGTACATGAAAAGTAAATAGTAATGAATTGTAGTTAAAGACTCATGTAACTATAATTCACATTTACTATTCGTGAAGAATTAAAAATTGAAATATGAAGAACATTAAGTCATCACTTGTATTAGTTATATTTGTAATATAAGTAAAAATTAACTATAAACTATATTTGCAATATAAGTAAAAATTAACTATAATGAGAAAGAGAGAATTAACTAATTATAAGGAGAATTCTCTATATATTCCAATTTGAAAAAAAAAATGTAGTAAATACAATGTGAAATAATTCATCACTTAAAACTTTGAATTCGAAACTTCAATTAAATAAAAAAAATGTAAACATATATAAAAACCATAAGATTAGGCTTTATAATTTAAACAATATGTCAAGAATTAAATATCCAATTAAGGATATTATAGGCTTGAAGCCATAGTAAGATTCCTAGTTTCAGCACCTATAGAAGTGTAAAAGGAAAATCAATGGGAAAACCCCAATATAAGGCTTTCAAGCCAAAAATCTAAAAACATAATATTTGTCATTTTGCTAATGGATTTATGAAATAAAAGGAAATTATTCTTGTATAAGGAATATTGAAATCGGTTGTGAAGAATTTGTCGACTTGTAAGATGTAAAAGTTGAGTCGACTCGGTAAAGTGAAGCGAGCACATTTCCATAATAAACACTATTGAAAATGAAATGTAGTAAAACCAGGTCATAATGTAATACCTATAGACCAAAAAGAAAGAAATTTAGCATGCAGAGTAAAATTTTTAAGGGGACAAAATAGTAATATTATGAAAATGAATAGTATCTATGGAATAAATTTACCTTATGAGGGTTTTGTCATGCATTCTTGTGATATCCCGAAATATTGTAAATATCTTGCTGTAATTACTTTTTTACTATATGTATTTACAAAAAAAAAAAACAAAGACTGATGGTTGATTAAATTAAAAAAAATAAAATATAATTTTCCAGTTATTTTCTCTGGAATATTTTTGTTAAGGTTCTTTTCTTTTTCTAAAAAGGGAACCTGGCAATTTCCGAGAAGGGAAATTGGCCAACAGGCAGCTGTTGGGTAACAACCCTAACTGCCTCCCCCTAACTGAAAAATACCCAAAGAAAAGAAGGTGAGGAGGGGGAAAAACAGTGCTGAAAGGTCAGACGGTGAGAGGAGGATGCTAAGTCTGGTAGAGACCAGATAGCATATGCACCTGGTGTGCAACACGCTTGCAGAGGTTAGTGACCTTGCAAGATAGCTCGGGGGGAGATATAGTCGAGAAGGACGTGTCTCATGGTTGGGTGGACAGAAGACAGATAACGACGCAGAAGCACTATCCGAAAAGGGTATACTGTTTTTCTTGCAAAGGTCAGGTAAGTAAGCTGTTTTCGATTAAACCTGAAGTTCTGTATATGAATATAAATTAAAGTATGTGTAATAATAGGAATTACAGAATTCTATTCATGATTTCTGAGAAACTGTAGGTCGCTGAGCAAAGAGAATAACACTGGGTATGTACAGAAGGTTAAGAGCTAGAAATTCTTGATATTCCCCAGAAAATTGTGGTAGGGAATAGAACAGAAAGGTCAATAGCATTCGAGGAGGGATTCATGAATCCTGTGGGATGGTATTCCTGACGGTAGTAAAAATGTAAAGTAAACAGAAATTGCTATTATCATAACAGTCAACCCGAAAGGTTCAATAAAATGATGATAAAACAAGTTAAACATTAATATGGAAATTCAAATCTGTAAGTGCATTATTGAAAGAGTTAGATGATAAGAGTAAGGCGCCAGGTTGTGGCCGAACTTACTATATATGAATTTCTGCTAACAATTTCAAATAAACCCTGAAATACGGATGTTGAGCGCTGCCCAACTCCTTAAACTTTCAGAGAGATAGGAAGGTAGTCTTACCGACTCACCTCTAACAGAGGAATACCCTGTAGGCGTAAAAGCGACCACAGAAGTTCGCACTGTGTAGCGAAAACAAAACAATTCGGTTACTTTAATAGACAAAATTTTATCTGTTGGATAATGGAGATTTGCTCCTGTTACAATGGATTCATTTTTAAAAGAATTTATAACTGGAGTTGAGCCGAACAGTAGAATTCATAGTAATAATCTCAAAAGGCAAGAAAAGAAAGAATCACATTTAGAAAACCGGTTGCTAACCAAATAATTAACGAGCCTTTGATTTCTTTCAACAATAGATATAATCCCTCTGTAATGAAAAACCTCTATAACCGCGAAATACGCAAAATATAATTGTCAGAAACTCTCAAGAGGAAAATGGCGGTGGAAATCTAACAAGTTCCAGAAAAAGCCACAATTCATACGATTTAACCAGAACCGAAATGGAACAAAGAGTTAATTCAGGCAAGACCTGTAAATTACTTACACGCATTTTCATTCCAAATTTATAATCAGTACCATAACAGTCGAGAAGAGAAGTAATTGTTATATGAACAGAGGCATAAACATATTATTTAACAGTAACTAATATTGAGCCATAGTTGAAAATAGTTAAACAATAAATCGTTCAAGCGTATCCCAGTGTCTACAAAAGTACAATGCTAAACAACGAAAAAAAATATGGCAATAAACAGATCAAAGTGCCAGAATAATATAGAATCTTTCAGATATGGTGGAACATTGAATCCTTAAGAGCATCCAAACCCTGGCAATATGGCGAAAACCAAATTCATTACAAGTTTAAGACAATAGGGGAAGTTACTCTCAGCGGTCTCAAACAGGACCGCCGAGAGCCCCTAGTTCCTTGTTTTTAAAGAAAAATAAACAAAAAGAGACGGTACTCTTATAATTCAGGCTTACGCCTGTAGCTTGAAATAGTTAATAAGAACAAGACCCAAATACCCAATAAAAATATGGAACCCTTCCTTCGATTTGGAGTTTTATCCTTGCAGAACGCTTACCCAAGTAAGAGTGAGCAGCTCGACTGCATGTAGAAGTTGCCTGAGAGAAGACACCCAGAAACCACTGCGTCCCCTCTGCTCCTGCAACAAGTTTGCAGATATTAGCACGGAAATGAAGGGAAACGAACAAAATACTGTTTCCAACCGCGAAGAGAATCAGAAAACAAAACAATAACCTTGTAGCAGATGGAGCTACACAAATGCCGGAAGTCTATGCCGCATCGTGCCTCCAAGGTCTCAACTCGGCCACCAGAAGCAGTATCGGAATAGAGAAGACGCCATAGAGTAGAGACAAATGCCAAAGGCCAAGAAAGAATGAACTTTTCCCCTCGAAGAGACGGTGTATACTCTCCTCACCACATTTGAACGGTTGGATTAGCATCGTTCTTCTCCACCGTCGATGGGCTAGATAATCCCAAGGCCGCGGGTTCCGAGGATTCCCCTGCCACGCCACATCAAGTCGGATGGGCAGTGATTAATGCGATATAAAAGGAACTCAATGTAAACCGGATAGCCATGCAATCTCTACAGTGCAGAAGGACGGTGCGATGTGATATAAAAAATAAACTCAATATAACCGGACAACCATGTAATCATTACGGTGCAGAAGGCATTTAACACTGGAGTAAATATGTGACATATCATTAAGGATTGCGCATCGAAAATGGAGTGGAATGTGAACTCGCGCCAAGGTTGACACATCAGCTGTAAAGCTAGATGGGTTATCGACTAGTGGTTGCGATTAAAGTAACATTTAATCATTCGTATTTCTTGTTTATTACCAATATTACTATGTAAAAAAAAAATTATGGGTAGGAACGTTACAATTCTCAAGAAAGGAGATAAAAACACTAAATTCTTTCACCGTTTTGCAAGCAAAAGATGAGCTTCAAATTCTATATGGAAAATAAAAAAATGAAGAGGAGGATTATTTACACTCATAAGAAGATATATCTAAAGAAGCTGTCAAATACTTTAAAAAGGCATATTCCCACGATGCTAATAGGAGTATAGAAGATATTTTATGGGGCATAGAACCTTTCTCAAAAATGTTTGATGATGAGGATAATGCAAGACTATATGTTGTTGTATCGGAGGAAGAATTGCTTACTGTAATGAAATCATTTAAGAAAGACAAATGTCCTAGCCCTGACGGCTGGACCATAGACATTTTCATCCATTTCTTTGATATGATGAAAAACGATATCTTGGGGATGGTGGAAGAAACCAGAATTCAAGGTAAGATACATCATATCATTTCATCCACCTATATAGCATTGATTCCAAAACGAAAGGATTCCCTTACTTTTGTAGACTTCAAGCCGATATCTTTATGCAATGCCATCTATAAAATCATATCCAAAATCATAGCTGAATGAATCCGTGGCAATCTAGCAATTCATATCTCAAAAGAATAGCATGGGTTTCTAAGTGGCAGAAACATTTTAGAAGCAATGGCTATCGCTCAGGAAGCTTTACATTCAATGCAAACCAAAAAAATTGGAGCTGCCATCCTTAAAATTGATCTAAAAAAAGCCTACGACTGCTTAGATTGGAGCTATCTGAGATGTTTACTTATAAAAATCGGGCTAAACGACCTGTGCACTGAATGGATCATGGCATGTGTGGAAGGGGTCAACTTTGCCATTCTCATAAATGGATATCCCACATCCTTCTTCTTAGTTGAAAGAGGTTTGCGTCAGGGATGCTCCCTGTCACCCCTCTTATTCATTCTGGTCATGGATACCCTTAGTCGCCATCTGAAAAGAACGTTTGTTGCAGGAAATATTGGCCCTCTTTCCATATCTAGAGGTAACTCTTTTACACACAACCTTTTCATGGATGATGTCCTACTATTTTCTATGCTTTGTAGACAATCTTGGCTCATTATGCATGAGATATTAAAATCATTTCAAAGGGCCACAGGCTTATTTATCAATGAAGGCAAATCTTCTTTTCATTTCGGTAAAGTTAATATGGACGAGATGGAATATATATCTCAGTTATATAACATTCAGGCAGTTTTCATCAAAGAGGGTATCAAATATCTGGGATACCATCTTAAGCCCACGGGTTACAACATTTCTGACTGGTCATGGATCATTAACGGATTTTACAAGAGAATATCGGGGTGGGAATTTAAATGTTTATCTTTAGTTGGCAGAATGATACTCTCTCAATCGATTCTAGCACAGATTTCTGTTTATTGGGAACATCTGTTTTACATTCCTTCAACTACCATTAAAAAATTAAATTGTCTAATGGATACCTTTATCTGGGGAGGATGCAAGGATAAGAAGAAATTCCATCTTACAAAACTGGAAAAAATCTTTCTCCCCAAAAAAACGGGGGGTTGGAGCTTAATGAATCTTTGTTTGTTTGGCTTGGCACTATTACGCAAATCATTTTGGAGAGCGGTCTTAGGGGAAATTTTATGTGTTGGAAATAATACTGAGAGGGGGGGGGGGGGGGG